>VZUI01077842.1:0-66849 GCA_013401135.1 Cettia cetti
GGCTGGTGAGAGACTGAGTGAGCTGAGCTCCCCATGGCAAGGCCCTTCTGAATTTACCATCTCCCTCCAGAGCAATGAGAGCTGTTATTGTTTCATGTTATTCATTCTTTATGCTTGTGGGTACCTTATTTGTTAAATAAATAGTTTTTTCCACTTTTCTCTGAGGAAGTTCTTTTCCTGGACTGACTGGGGAAGGGGCCATTTGGGTTTGCTTCCCACAGGGACCCCCATGCAGGGGTTGTCCCACAAATTTGCCCTAAACCAGGGCATCCATGAAGGAGCGGGTTTCACTAACATAAAAAATTTTAGGCACAAAACTTTTTTACAACCTGAAATATTCATGCTATTTGGTATAGTGGACCTGATATCAAACAATGCATGGAAATAAATACAGACACCAAGTTCAGTACTGGAAGCTGAAGCATGAAAGAGGCAGCAATATTGAAAGCCAAGTTGGTTAAGCCTTATCTTAAAATAGCACTTACTTTTGGTAATTGCTTTGTAAGATGGAAAGGCTGCTTCCCGCTTCTTCATGGGCTGTATCCTGGACCTGAGCAGCTTTGTACTGGAAGCAGGACGCTTTGTACTGGAAGCAGGACGCTTTGAATGCAGCAGTTTCTCTGCCTTTAGCATTAATTTCAGGTCTTTCCCAGCTGACTTGCACTGGCTGGCTCTCAGGGTTATGGTGAAAGCCTGTGGCCAATTTGTAGTGGTTGGGGGAATGGTGGCAATGGAGTTTTAGAGTATGATCCTGTTAGGATGCTGCAAAGTAACAAAGCATATTTCAGAGAACATAAGGGAATGAACAAACTCACCAACAGATTTCACATATGAACCTCTGTAGAAAGTATTTTCTTCCTAACCACGAGTGGAAGTGTTAGTGATTTCACTGTGTATGAAATGGTGGGATATTGCCAGTTATAAACAGGATGGAAAAAAAATCTATCAGTGAAGACCAACATCCTGCATAAATGGCAGCCAAGGTGCACAGGGAATTCTAAACCATCAAAAGTTAAAATATTCTGCAAGCAAATTCATGCTTTAAAATAGTTAACATCACTGCACGGAAAAGTAATTACCCTTAAATACATTACCTTCTCATCTAAATTTAAGCAACTCTAAGACACCTTCACAAACCCTATGAATTTAATTTCTTAATTCAAAGTAGATTTTAACATATAGAAAGTGCAGATCCTTTATGGTAAATTTTAAATGATTTTTCCATTCAATTGAAATACAGGGTGCAAATATCTGTGTATAGAATGCAATTAGACCTATGACATCATTAATAGTCTAGTGACTACTCTGTCACACTGTGTACCGTGACTAAGAAAAAGGAACCAACCCAAAAAAACGACACAAACATCCAGTGGCAATTTTCAAAGTTACACCTACATGTTGTATCTGAATTACTCTGAGACTATTTTGATGAACATTATGCACATATGCCTGAGCAAAACAATAATTGCAAGGTGATACTGTGCAATAAGTAATAATTACTAAACATTTCTTGTACTTTCTCCTCTTTACTCTCTCTTCCTAGGGCAAAAGTTCACAATCACAGGACTGTCCCATCTGTTTGCAAGATGACTGTTACCACTTACACTCTCAGCAACTTCAGTTTACAAATATTTGGCTGCAGTAAGAGATGATGTGCTTTTCATTGTTCCATCTTTTTTCACCCAGACTGAACTCTCACACAAAGCTCCACCTTCAGAGTGATAATCAGTGCTTAAATAAGTAGATTATTTAACATAATTAATTATTTTTTATTCTATAATGTTCAAAACTCCATGAAGGATCAGGACTAATGCTGGAGCAATCTGGAGAGGTACTGCTGCTACACTGAAGGGTTTGCACTTCTAACAGAAAACAAACTTCCCTCAAATGCCACCCTCTCTAAAAAAAAAAACCCAAAAAAGAAAATAAAAAACCAAAACCAAACCAAACAAACACCAAAAAACCCAAAACAAATGGAAAAATACTAAATCTGAAAAATTCTATCTGATAATAATATAACTGCTTTTGTTACCTTAGTCAAGCTAATAGCAATTAGCTGATACCTTGTCCTTGGGGAAAAGGCTGTAGGTGTGTAGCCAAATCCACTGCAAAGCAGGGTAATTTGAGAGGTTAGAAGGGAAGGAGGAGGATCCTGTTTGCCTGATGGGCACAGTCAGTGTGCCCTCCTGGAGCTAGGGTGGGCAGGGCAATCTGGCCCAGGTTTGTGCAGCCAGCATGTCCAGAGCCTTGGAGCCCCACAGCAGCACAAAGCAACTGCACTGAGTGCTGGGGAGATGCTCCAGCTGCAGAGTGAGAAAAGACTCTTCACAGTGAGGGTGCTGAACACTCAGTGATTGGATTTCATGATGGAACACTCTAAATGAGGATGTAGAAGAGCATAAATTACATATTTCTTTCACAGTTAGTGGAAACATTGTTTGTGGCAGAAATTATCACAGTGTGTATAAACACCAGGATATGAAACACATCAAAATACATCTTTGGTGTAGAATGTCAGTGCAAAAATAGGAATGTTCAGGAAAGTGTCTTTAAGAGATTTGGATCAAAGGGACTGATCAGTGGACATGTGACAGGGCAGTGCTAGGGCCTTTACATTAACCCTGTTGTATTTATATGAGAACTCCAAAGGATTTGATTCTAAATATATATAGTGCTGAATATGTCATGAGACCCAAAATAAACAAGAACTGTGTCTGTCAAAGAATGACCAAGAATGTACACTGAACCCTGAGCATCATTTGAAAACTGTGGCCCTTGCTGCAAGCTTGTGGATGAACCTGCTGAACATTCATGGGCTCTTAGTGACTGTGGGACACCCCCCAAGTTATCCCATGGAAAAATAGGGTTAATGTGCCATAGAAAGCTCTCAGCCCATTTTTTGACAAAAGGCAGGAGGGTTTGCTAGATGGACTTATTAGCAATGGAATCATGGATTTTTAAAGACCAAGTATTTGAGGTGAATTTTTCCCCAGCCATAGGTCTAACTCAACACAAGTCAAGGTGAATTTTCATTTGCTATCCTACTTAAAGAGAAAAATGTAATTTTATGTGATCAAGACTGATCTTCCATCACCTAACAATTCCCAAGTCTTTCTTCAGAATTCATTTAGAAGTATGCTTGATGTGAAATACTAAACCAACTGGAAGCCAGCTGTAAAGAAAAAGGGAAGCCAGGAATGCTGTGGAAAAAAAAAATGGTTTCTAAACTCCAGTTTCACCACTTGCTTTCACAGCAGAATTGTTATATTAAAAATATGCACTTTTCAAATATTGCAATTTAACTTTGGGACTCGTTTATCTTTGTCAAAAGTATTTTTGTTTTGTGCAAACTCTGCCTGTTTGCTGAAGAAGAAATTTGCAAGGCTTCAAGATTTTTTTCCAGGAACCAGATAATACTTATGATTTTGGAAATTCAAAACTGTCCAACA
The DNA here is from genome assembly GCA_013401135.1 of Cettia cetti. Classification (NCBI taxonomy): domain Eukaryota; kingdom Metazoa; phylum Chordata; class Aves; order Passeriformes; family Sylviidae; genus Cettia; species Cettia cetti. The sequence goes on from VZUI01077842.1 coordinate 3,450, forward strand.
TAGAATTCTAAGGAAAAAAAAATCTTTTCACCGATTCTCCTGAGTATTTATTAAGCAACAAATTCCACAGATCATTTTTCCTGATAACAATCAAAGAAGAATTTATAATCTTAGTTGATCCAATTAATAAAAAGTAAGGGAAAGAAAAAGTAAGGTACAACAAAAGAATTACAGGATCTCATGCACTGTTACCAAGGCAGGTAATCAATATATGTGTTAATTTGCTGTTTAAATAGTTACTATAGATGTGGGGAGAATAGGACTCAGATGAGTAACCTGAGTGTTGGAGTAGCTGATGGAGGTGGCATCAAATGCTGGAAGAACAGAGAAGGCTTGTTTAGAAAAACCCCAGAGGAAACCAAGAGGTTTTTGACAGTGGCTCAGGAGCTGTGCCCTCCAATACACCCAAAAAACGTACAGTGGGCTATTTCTTGTATTGCTATTTGTGTTACCCACTGTCAGACATTTTGTCACACCAGAATGAGAAAATTGCTAACAATATTATCTCCAAAAATCCAAGAATTAATCACTATGATTTTGAATTATAAGCACAATTATTTCCTTTGAACCATTCATCAAAAAGACTGGGAATTCTATGCCTGTTATTTCTTCAGTTCTTTAACTTTTACAGCATCAGCTCAATGTCTCACTGCATGAGTTGTGTATATCCAGGAGACATTTCAAATAATCTCCAAGAAAAGCTAAAATTATAATATTTATAGGAATTTATATGCTGCTGAAAACAAGAGAATTGTTTAAAAAGGAAAGAAAAAATTTCACAGGTGACTCCTGCTCATGATAGGTTGATATATAGAGAGATCTCTCACTCTCTCTCTATAAAATATATATATAAGAGGTTAATGTTAATCTAACTTGGAATGGCAGACTTGAACCCTGAAGTTTTATTTTTTTTATTTTCAAGTCATATAAATCAACATAAGTTTTTAGTGAATAATCCTAAACAATGTAAACATCTATTCTTAAATAACAGAGAAAATATCTTTGAGAAGAAGCTGAGGAAACAGGGGAGAAATGGAACATAAGCAACTTCATCAAAATTCAACTGCTGCAAATAGATTCCTGCTGTGGTCTAATTTCTACACAGTGAGTATGCAGGAGAGAGGGCTCCTCTCTGCCAGCCCCCTGGCTAAAACCACATAGAGTGGTTTCCAAAAGAGTCTTTACATCTGTTTTTCAAAGAGGTACCCCACATCTTCCCTCTTCAGTGCATGGGGACAAACCAGCCAGCACATCAAGGACTCAGCTTTAACAGCCTGATTGTCTTCTCCCTCCTGTTACCTGGTCGAGAACCTTGTTCCACATCTCCTTTGTTCATTAGTTCCACAGATTTGCTGAAATTCAGTTATTTTACATTACACATGATTTACATTGAACTATTTTCCTGGTTTATTATAAAAAAGCCCTGCAGAAGTATGGGGCTTTTTCTTGTTTTAAAACCAAGGAAAATCCAGAGTTGTTCTAATTTAAAACATTTTTAAAGAGGTCATTAACTGTCGGTTTTGATGCACAAAGGTAGAAATCCATTATCAGATGTTACATGTTCACATCACCGATTATAGGGCCTCTTTCTGCTAAAGTATTTCAAAATGAGAAATTCAATCATTTTTCTACAAGATTGACATAAAATGCCACAAAAGCAAAGCTAGATAAATTCAGCTTCCATAGATGTAGAAGTTCTAATCTTCAGTTCATAATGTTTGGGAGCAAACTCCAGTAAGGATGCAGACAGGTTTTATGGTTTCCTACTGAAGCCTCTGAACTTCCCTACATCTAAAAGTTTTTACAGAAAAATATTTCAACATGAGCTGCCTTACAATGCTGAGTCACTCTCACATATCTGCTAAAATGAAAATTAGAGGTAACTGACAGCAAACCCAAGACTGAATCCAGGGAAAATTATCCAAATGAATGAGAGGAGAGGTAAACCTCTGCACAAAGCTAAATTTGGAATGGCAGGTGTCCTAGCAACAAATATGGAAAGTGCCTGAATTCATCACAGAAGAAAGAAGGAATTTTTCTCCTTTGCTGTAAGGTCCTTGAAATGATGTATTACCTACATTCACATTATAGTCTCCCCAATGTTCTTCCTAGTGAATTACTGTGGTCCCCCAATTTATTGCTCCAGAATTTTGTTAGCCTTAGCACTATGCAAGGACAAAACAAAAGGAGAGCTCTTGCCCCAGAAGCTTTAATTACCATGAAGATGAATTCTCTGCTGGAAGACAGCAGGCCTTAGGAAAATAAATTTATAGTCCTTCAAACCCATGGTCACTTTCCTCCTTTTAAGAGCAGTGAGCATTTCTCTTTTCTTTGCCTACCCTCCTTCCCCAGTGCTGTTAAATGCATCTCTGAAAACTCGTATCTCTGTCCTCAATTTAAGGATTTATAGCTCTACTACCTCATGTGGAATAACCAGAGAGCCTGCTTCTAAATTAAGAACTTCTCCAATTATCTTATTGCTAGCTGCATGTTAGCAGCATTTAAATTAATGAGAAGAGCATTCATTAAAGATAGCTTAGGGACATGTCTGGGAATACATAAAGCTCCAGCTTTTGTCACAGTTACTGTACTAAGTAAAGAAAGTTCCACTTTAACCCCCACTTCTACAGATTGTACCATTCACCTTTCCATACACCTTCTAAGGAGTTAAGGAACATATTTCTTTTGTTTTGTGAGTTCTAGTTTGCTCTAAACATTGATTAGTTTCATTTGAGGTAATTTGTTTTTACAAGTTGTGTATCTCTCCAGCTAAAGTCTACCAAATTCAGCCTCCAGCAGGGCTGAGATTCTAATTTATAAATAAAGAATGTATTTTATAGAGGTAAACTGTAAGAACATTTCTTTAGGACATGTACTGCTAGATCACCATGGCTGGTTTTAAAGGAGTTTCCTGCAGTACACACTAGATAATGCTAAGTCCAAAAGAATAGACTTTTGCATAGACATTTAAAACCATTTTTGAGGCAACAGAATTATTTTTGCTCCTTCAGACTTAAACCATGTGTTTCAGGGTTAAATGTTAACAAGGGCTGCTTAGAAAGAACAGAAATCCCATGCAGCATTTTCTGGTGCTTGTTCCCTGAAAGATAAACACCAGTGTGTTCTGACATGATACAGTCACTTTGATTAGAATGAAGTATCACTATGAACCTATAAATAATCTATAATTTGTGAGTTTCACTATAGATTCTTCTCAAAAATACCATCATCATGATAAAAGACAATTCACTAAATCAAATTTACAGTGTATATTTCATCAAATCCAGGCTGTTAAACAGGTAGCTCTCACTTATTTCTCAAGGAGGAGAGAAAGGCAATCTGTTTAATGCTCTGCCTGGGGAGTCAGGCAGTCTGGATTCTGTTCCTAGCTCAGACCTACACCATTAGTCAAGTCACATCATTTCTCTGTTCTTCATCCCACATTCTTAAATGAGATAATAACATTTCTCTTATTATTTGGTCCCTTCCGAGTATAAGTTCACCATGACAGGAGCCCATTCTTACTATATATGTCTAACTCCCCTGTGCCTTGGATTTTGTTTGGGTTTTCTAAGTGATTCCTTGTTTTACTAATGACAATGGAATTCATTGCAGTATTCATTTTTAAGGCTAAAATTTACAATAAAGCTGCCTAAATAAGAAATAGGTAAACATCCATTAAAAAAAAAAAAAAAAAAAAAAAAAAAAAAAAAAAAAGGGAAAAAAAAAAAAAAAAAAAAAAAAAAAAAAAAAAAAAAAAAAAAAAAGGGAAAGAAAAAGGAAAGAATTCAAACAGAGGAAAATTACCTTCTCATCAGCAAAATTACTCACTTTCTGCTGCAACTTGGCAGTCAAAAGCATCAAAGAGAAGGACAGTAAATCAGTGTAATTATGCTCTGGTTCTTCAGAACAATGAGGAAACAGATTTACTTTCAAAATTTAAAATGTTTAAATAAACTTTTTTTTTCTTTTTCTGCACCTGCTTTTTTTTCTTTTTATGCACCTGCTTACCCTTTGTTTCTTAGTTTGTTTTGGTTCTTTAGTTGTTTTTTTCCTATTCTGCAGTGAGTTTTGCTTTTGCTAACAATAGCTCTCATTCAGGCCCCTTTTTTTATCCCTTCATGGTTACACTTACTACAAACAAACACAAAGTTGTATTCACTCAAGAACACATTCTCAGAATTGTCTTCATCATCTGGTTTTCTTCAGAGCATGCCTCCTTTTGCTTCATGTGAACCCTAGTAAGGCCTTGCTGCCTACACTGAGAACCTGCAGAGAATTGAGGACCCCTCAGGATACATGAGAATCCTAATTCTGCTTGCTGTTAATGTATCTCCCTGCTGGAGATACATTATCAGAGCCTTAAGAAACATCAGACTGAACATGCAAAACATTCTGGTGTCTTCATGGAATAACACTCCCAAAGGGAAATCTCATGAAATTTAGTGGAAGTTCCAATTAACATATTTCATTAGACCCTTGTTCAGGGGATTAGTAGAGGTGTATACATCAGCTCTTTTCTCAGCTGACACACTGTTCTCAACCAAAGCCAAAGCAGTGGAGTGCCACCTAATCTGTATTCTGGGCCAGATATTCCCTTTAAGGATTAGCCCTGCAAGGCTTCAGCACAAAGCCACTCACAGATTGTGACTTTCAGGCAGGAAAAAGGTGTCATGGTGGTCCCTCTGTGCTGAGAGAATATTCACTCAGTTACTCAGACTGCACAAGCACATAGGCAAGAGTTTTCATTTAGGTGAAGAAAACAGGGTCAGTCCACCTTCACAACTGGGATTCTCAGGGTGCAGTTGGACTGACTTCAGCATATATTTTACTGCTTGCTCTGCTGTCCTACTGAGCCAGCAGCTCTCTGACCTGCACCTCTGTGACTGAGCAAGGCTCCTGCCTCACAGGGCACAACCTTCCTGTCTTTGGGGACTACACCTTGGAACAGGGAAGATTTGACTTTTGCCCTTTTGTGCCAATTTAAGTAGTGCCAATGTGACTTCACTGCCACGCATAAAACATCAAATAGAAATTGAGATCAGCATATAAAATGATAACATAAAGCCCAGTGCACCAACAAGTGTACTGGCCTGCTAGAAACTGGTTTTAAATATAAGCACAACAAATTTTCTTTGTCCAGCTGCCTAGGAGAAGGAGATTTTTTGTTTATGAAGTACTGTTTCCTAACAGGATACTGTGTTTATTCCTTATTAGCCCTGCCTTTCCCTGGGATTTGCAGTTACAGCTTACTGTATAGTGTGTGTCCCACACTGTGAAAATTCAGTGAGAAAGGAAAAAATGATAAAAGCTAAAATCAGCCACAAATCCAAAAACAATGGTTGCATAAAAATCCTTGAAATTTGATTTCTGTAGCAATCAAAATCATTAGTTCCTCTTCCAAAAATTAGAATACAAACCAAAACCCACAAAACCAGAGTGCAATAAACACTACAGAAGAAAAATCTAATTCTGGGGAAAAGGAATTTGTTCTGCTAATGCAATGAAGAATTTGAGAGCAGCACGTTTTCTAATAAACAGCTGTACCTCAGGATAAATGGGGTGAACTCTAATAGAGGTTCCAAATTTAATGTCATTTTTGTCCATGACTGGTCTGGTTTAGTATGTCTCCAGAGTGAGGAAACAGAGCATGAAAAGTGGAACTGTTCCTTCCACAGGTTAAATTCTGTGTCTACAATAAGAAAGAAGATTTACCTCTCTCCCCAGCTTCTGCATTGTCTTTTCACCACCCCTACAATTAGATAAAATAAACAAAGAGGGAAAAATGCAACAATATTTTAAAAAATTAAAGAAACAAAAGATAGGAAGTTTCAGGCAATGTGTAGAGATTGGTTTAATGTGCAGCATCACTCACTTCTGAAAATTAACTTCTCTCTTCAATTCCAGTTTAATATGTAAGTTTGTATCCATCATAAGAAAGCTGACAATATTATTCAAATTTAAACCTAGATTATAAATTCTAATTAATTTGCTCAGCCTTCTTAATGAAGGTGTCATTTTCTCTATTGATGATATTTCAATGGAAAAGTACACTATCTTAATCATGTTATGTTATTTTTAAGATTGTAGAAAATGTAAAATATTTACTTCACTGACAGTAAACTACTGTAATAAGAAGTTCTGGATGACAAAGATTTCCCTTTATTTTGGTCACAAGTCAGACTAAACCCACGTCCTCTGAAAGTTGTATTTACTTTGACAAATTCATTGATTTCAGGAAATTTTGCTCAAATTGTAGGATTTTCAAAATAGCAAAAGGAAAGACAAATGTTTCTATATTTTCACATATTTGGTTGGACATCCTTTTTTCCTAATCTTTAATGTGAAATATGCCTTTAACACTGAAATGATGCAAATAGGCAAATGAACTTCTAATAAGCCTAGAAAAATTACAATGCTAATATATAACTTAGAACTATGGAAAGAAAGGTTTTCTGAATTCAGGGTTCAAATTAATTCTCTAGAAATCAACAGAATTTAATGGAGGAAATATTTCTTCCCTTGTTTTTGGCATAAGACCTATACCTACTTTGGGCAATCTCAAAAATTATTCTGGGACAATAAATTATGCTAAAATTACAAGAGGTATGGAAACTGTCCTCTTTTTCTGTATGAATTACAGAAATTATAAAAAGCAGTTTAAGAAGGGCAAATCATATGTCTGTGTCGGTGGAGAAAGAGAGCCTGGACCAGCATGCAGAAGAGCTTTGCCAGAGAAATAACTGGAAAAATAAGTTTTGATTAGATTGATTCCCTTGGTATATTTAAAACTTAGTATATATAAACTCATGCTTGTCCTGAGTCAATTGCAGTTGAGGTTAACGTGAATTCCAGGTGTAATAAGAAATTCTTGAAACAGAGGAATGCAAAATCCCAGAAAGTGACTGATAAATCCTAATTTTATGCAAGCCAATAAGGGCAGGGAATTGTAATAGACTGAAGAGGACTGTACAACTGAAATTGCAGGAAAGGAACTGGCACAAGAAGAAAATAAATCAAAGGCTAAACAAAACCCTTACACAGAAGAAAAAAAAATTAATCTAGAAGCTTTCAAGGAGCTTGGAGAATGTAATGTACTGAATGAGGCAATGCCACAAGGAAACAAATGTGGAATGAGATAAGAAAAGTGATGAGAATGCAATAGGAAAAGCGTCAAAGAGTGACATAACTGATGAAGTAAAACAAGAAAACATGGGCAATATGATGGGACATACGTCAGTTGTGAGATCATCAGTGAATGCTGCAGATCCTTTTCATATCAAGAAGGAATCTGCCCCAAAAGCAAAGTTTTCCACTGCTTCTCATCCAAGTGTTAGTCACATACATTGTATGTATTTGTCAAACTACCTGAGAAGTGGCACTCTCCAATTATATAACACTTGTAACACCTTTATGGAAGTCTCTGCATTCTGAATAAGTGATTAGTTACTTAGAATCAGAAATACCATCAGGGACGAAAAGGTTAGGATCTGGTTTGGAATGAAGAGCTGACACTGATGTTTTATAAAGCCAGAACAGACTAAATAACATTAAGAACAAGACAGTTTCTATGCTACTTAAAATAGCTCTGTGAACCTTGTGGAAGAACTGTATGGAGTCGTCATTCAAATTTCAAGCTGATGTAGGAAATGATCACTCTTTTTGCTGAAACCAGAGGGGTTTGTACACTGACATAAGTGATAGGGTTCTGTATCCAGCTCCAGAAAATCAGAACATCAACAGTTCAGAGCAGCTTCCTCTTCACTTCCAATGCAGTGCTCATCTAAGGAAAATTAGGAATGAGAAATTGTTTCTTCTCTAACTTCTGACATTTGGCTTTCATTCTGTCACTTCTTCAAGATGTTTGTATTTTGTGGTAAGTTCTCCTTATGGCTAGAGTCTACTTTGAGAACTTAATTCTCAGGCAGAATTAGTGCCATGATCACTTTAGCCCTAACAAATGTAAGCTAGTACTAAAAGCAAGTCTCAATCGCTTTATCTTCTCAGAAACATCACCATAATTTTTTTTACTTTGAGCTCAAAGGCTAATTTAGAGATGTGAAGACTTCTGCTTGTTTTATTTCCAGTGAGATTAGCTCTGATGTGCATATGCATCCCCATAATCCTGTGGAATAAAGCTCCAGATTAGTTTGAAGTTTTGTTAATACATATAATTTGTCATACAATAAATACAATGGTGTTTGGGAAGGAGACAGGCTACTGCCTGGCTTTGTTTAAAAGTCAGAAGTAATACCAGACAATTGCAATTGTCTTTAAAGCAAGCAGAGTTCCTTCAGACAAGAGTTATGAATAGTAGATGAAACAGACTGTGGAATTGGAAGTCAGTAAAAGGGCAGAGGAATTAATAACACATTTAATTTGAAGAACAGCAAATTATTTGAAGTCACAGAAACTTTTTTAATAATTAATATTTTATACATTAAAAATGTGTAAAAATAGTACCATTCATTAAAAATGGTTGGCTGAATTGAATTTAAAAAAGTATTATATTATTTTCTTCTAGTACGTGAAACTATGCCTTGACATTGTCTTGACAACATGTGCAAATGATATGTGTATTCAGGTTTGTTAAAGGTTCAGGTCTGGTTTACTGATGAAAACAACACAGCCCACGACTTCCAACTCTGCAAGCTCCCAAAGATCTGAAACTCCAGCTTTTTGTAGTCTCACGTCTTTCAGCACTAGTAAAGGTGCTAAAGACAAAAATGTTTTTGAGAGAAATATACCCAGATATGTTCTGGGTATATTCTGATGGCCTGTCACTTACTAACACTGTAGATTTCAATAAAAAGAACAAAATCAGAAGCTGAAATTTGGCACTAGAGTGAGACACACTAGAACAAATTTCACATTTGCTCCACCCTGCATTACCTTGGATACCACATCACACACTGATCTGTGTAACAGCATTATTTTGCACAGGCCTACAGTGGAGAAGAGATAATGGGTAAATTTAAAGGCCTGAGATGGGAAGTAAATTATTTTAAAAGTACAATTATTATTATGTTCTGGTCTTTGATAGGTATAGGAGCTCCCAGTATTAGACAGACCTTAAAGCACTGGCCTAAAATTAAGTTTCATAAAAATGCTTTTATTTGAAAGACCTACTCTGTGTCCTTTAAACAGGATATACTTTTACCAACTATTAAAAGAAAAAACCAGGTATTTTACTGTATTTATCATCATTTATGCTAGAGAATAAATATTTATACTAAAGCATGTGATGCTGGTGAAGAAAAAGTTAAAGCTGAAAAATCTTAGTAAAGATTCTTAGCAAAGGTATGCTTAAAGATAAAAGGGCTTTAAAAAATTGGCATTCAGAGATTCTTTTAAGTGCAAGGACAACTTTCACCAAGTTAAATGTACCATTTAATGTACAAAACCAATGTGATGGGAAAGGTACTGAATAAGAGTACATATGAAAAATGGAATCATATTCGCATATTCCTCCCACACACTTACATGGGAAGCTGAACTGAAATTTCCTAAAAAATCCCCCACATTATATTTGCAAACTGAATCATAACGACTTGATTGCATTACAATGGGTATAATAAATAAAATCCACATATTATCTAATTTCCTAGTAAGCTTCAGTGTGCAATAATGAAATAAAATGCTAAGACAACCAAAGGAATCTGTAAGAACTCCAATTCCAAGATTCCCATTAGCAATTTGAGGGCAATTTGCAGTTTATTGTCTCAGCAAGAACCCTTCCTGCTCTAACAGTAGCTGTACTGGGTAAATGACAAAGCATGTCTTCCTACCTGCTTTTTTCCTCCTCACAGTCTCACATGCTCAAAATAGGCTTTTTTTTAAAGTCACAGTCAAATCATCATTTGCAAACTTAAGGGCATAAAGAGAATATCTGATCACTGTATATTAAGGACTGCACCTTTCCCTTACACAGCATAGATCCCAGAATCACACGAGAATCATCAAAGTTTGGAAGAGGCCTTCAATGCCACCCAGTCCCAACAATGAACCCAACCCAGCCCACAGCAGTCACCCCTGAGCCAGAGCCCCAAGTGCTCCTGAGCACTTCCAGAGACAGTGACTCCATCACCACCCCAGCAACTCATTCCAGCTCCTGGCCACTCTTCCAGGGAAAATGTTTGTCTAATATCTAATCAGAATCTCTGCTGGCAAACCTTTAGGCCATTTTGCTGGAACCAAGTAATCAGGGCATAACATACTGTTGTGACTAGAGCCAAAGCGACTTTGAACAAGGAATTATTAAAAAAAAAAAAAAATTGTACTACCTACAAGAAACTTGGGGGATTTATTTTTCTGTAATGCATAACATAATAAGTTGCCTTGAGTTAAGTTGAACAATTAATTATATTTGATTTCTAATGGCATTCAAACCCTTTCTACATTTTCTAGGAAAGAAATTTCAAATATTTGGTCAGTTTTCCTCATTAAGAATGTATTGCAATTACTATCAGAGAATTTTTTATTTTCGGTTCATATGAACTTCGAAAGGTGGTGTCCAGCAAAAACCAGGTTTCTTAATAATTGTTTTTTGTCAACCACTTTGGTGATTCTAAGATTAGGACAAGGGTATCAGCAGCTCTGAGTTTTAGGCCATATGATATTAGCTTTTTCAGCAGAAATATAATTTAGTTGTCTAGCTGGAAAGAAAAATGGCTGTATCTTCTGAATGAGATCTGCTTGCAGATAAAATCTGCAATTTCATCTTCACTTTAAAAAAATAAATACACTACAATATCACCTAGGTGTGTCCCACAGGGAAATCAGAGCAATAAAATACAATCTTTTCTTATCCTTAGGTTTACATCTGAAAAATAAAAATGTTCTTGTATCCATTGTCCCATTGTTTCCCTGCTAGATCAGATAAAGGGGTATGTTCCTTCTCCTTTTGAAGTTCTACCACACACCTCAGTGATAGAGGGATTTGAGCTGTGTATTTAGACAGCATCTAAACAAAAAGCATGAAAGGCATTGTATGTAGTTTATGTAGTAATATCCACCCTTCATTTAGAAGTACAAGATATCTTGTTCTGTTATGAAAGCACATTAATTATTAGAATGATCACTGAAAAGCTCACAATCATAAGATCTTTACCATTAAGACTACATTGTTTCTTATCAGTAGTTTTTTTCCTGTCCCATGGGAACACTGTTTAAACAACTAGCCATTGAATAACCATGGCAGGGGTTTTCAAGATACATAAGAATTCCTATTCTTCCTAAAGGCATTAAAATTTTGCTGAGACACGGCATCCTGGAAAAAAACCTGATTTATTTTATTAAAGAAAAGGCAAAGTGGCTCAATAAGTTATCTAAGCCTGGTATCAACTTAAGTCTCAAGGGTACTTTAAAATTAACACAAGTCTGGCCAAAATTAATGTGTGGGAACTCACTCATTTAACAAATATAAGGAAATTAACTACTTTGCTGTACACTTCCTACAGTTCCCCCTCTCTTTCTCAGTCCCATTTGAGTCTCCACCTTCTGCACCGCTGCCTAAAGTGACTTTCCTATCTCTGCACACACATTCTCTTGAAAATCCAATGATGGAAAAATTGCAGGGCTCACCCACCAGGTGTTGAAGCTGTCAGGATGTGGAAAAAAAAAAATATTGCACAGCCTGGTGAAGAGAAGTGGTGGAAATGTTCCTTGGCTAAAGCAAATTCAAATGTTCTGTCAAATCTACTTATGAACAGTATGAAGAGTCTCTGTGTAACTCACAAAATCTTCACCAAACTCCAATTTTATTAAACAAAAATTTAGGTGAAAGTCCTGAATATTTACAATGCTCCTGTTGTCCAAATTACACTCCAGGATTTGTTGTATTTAAGATGAGTTTGTACAAACTAACGGGAAGTTTTAAAAATTGAAAGAAATTTATCAGTGTAACTGCATTTGTATCTTTCTCCTGATACAAAATATGTTAGGGATTATTATGTCTCTTCTCTTCAATACCTTTATTACTCTAACTTGCAATAGATTTGGGCTCTCAAAGCACCAGAAATGCTGAACTTTGATTATGTGCATCTGAGTACCTTCCACATATAACCCTCTTTGAAGGGCTCAGGTACCCAACAAACCATCCACAAAAGAAAAGAAAAATCTTGATAGAGTTTGAGATAATATGAAATAGCACCAGTTCCCAATTTTCTTTACCTGTATTTATTGTCATCAGAAGCATGGCTGTGCTCATTAGAAGGAAACTAAAGCTGCCCCTCTGGGCTTGGTCCTCCTCTCAGCTGGACTTTTGTGAGCAGAAATAAATGTAGTACAGCCCACCTATTCCAGAATCATGAAGTTTCTAAATAATTTGCTCACCACACCTCAGACTAAAGATTCTATTTCAATGAAAAACAAGACTTCCCTTGGTTAATAATTACATGGACATCTCAGGAAAGGGAGTGTTGGGGGAGTGGGGGGGAAATCAGTTTTTCCTCCCTTTTCCTTTGATATATTGGAAAATAATGGTATAATCAGAGTGAAATATACATGGCTTGTTATCAAGGACTATCCTTTTGTCTCTATCAGTAAAGCAATTTACAGTAATAAATGAGCAACTGTAGACTGCAAGATAAAAGAAGTAAACTCAGAGATACGCTTTAGCAACCTGGTATCTTGCAACATGTTTTGTAACCTAATTTTCTCTGGTGTGAATGTGTGTTAGGGGAGAAGCCACTGCCAAAACATTCTTAGACCATTCAAGAGGACTTTGCTTTGAGGTATTAATAGGCCAAACTGTTCTTAAATATGAATATAAAAGCACTACCCTGCTGAAAACACAAATCCTGGTTACACCAGTGCACTGCTAAACCCAAAGGCACCGTGAAGTTGTGGTTCTGTGTCTCTGAGCTGTGCTTGTCACCAGGACAGATGTGGTGCCTGTTTGTGCCACTGCACTGCCCCGGTGATTGGGCAGAGCTGGGGCTCTGGACTGGCTTTGCACAATACACTGCCTATGTTATTCTGATTTTTTTTTCACCTTTCACAGTTTTACGTGGAATACAAGCATAATGACCTCCTCCACCCGAGCCAGGTATTTCCTGGTAATTAATTAATGGCAGTTAAGGGATTTTAGATTTTCTGTTGGCACTCAACTTAATGAATTATCCACCATCAGGAAATACCCTCCCTACTCATCCCATCTGCCAAATCACTAATTAAGCATCTAATGCTGAAAAGCAAACAGCATTTCTATGTTGTTATTTTCATGCATTTCAATTAAATTAATCGATTAAATCTTGTAGTGCTTAAATGTGAACAATAGACAATTTGCATCGTGTAGCAGTGACAACTTTTATTGGTTGAAACAGACTGTAAAATAAAGAAAATAAAGAAAAATAAAAATAAAATAATAAAAGAGATGGGCAACTCTACCTACAATGCCTGTCTTTATTAAATTAACTATTCACTACAAGTATGTACAATATACTTATAAATATTACTTATATCCAGCTTCTCACAATAATTTTACAGCTGAGTAAAAATGTTAAAAAGCAAAAAAATTTAACTGAAAATATTCATGTGTTTGATTTTTATTTGTTGAATATGGAGAAAGATGTAAAGAAAATGAGAAAAAAGAAAGGAGGGAAGAAAGGAGAGGAGGAGTGTGGGGAAAGTGCTGAATGTGCCTCATTTTGAGGAACTAAATTCACAAAACTATTTTAAAAAATGAAAGCAGAGTATTGCTGTTCACCTTGCACATTACAATTCAAAGATCAAATGGCACAGCCAGGATATTTGGGACTTCAGGTCAGTGCCTCCTGGCACATGAATTAGAGCAAGTATTTCAATAAAATAATCCTCTTGAGCTGTTGGTCTCCTACAGGAGATTCTTATACTCTACCATACACACTAAAAGAAGCAATTCCTCCTGCAGAAATTATCCTTTTTTAGGTGAAATGCAAATACATTCATTACCCCAAAGAATGAAAGCATAAGCATTAATGCAGACACTGAATCTCAGGCACCCCAACCACCCCATCGACCTCTTTTGTCCCATGTTGAAGACAGAAGGAAGTGTCCCTGACAGCTTCTTCATTTCTATTGCAGCTGGCTGAACAGGCACCAAAAAGACAGAAACTTGAACTAATCATTAACATTTTATGGGAAATAGATTTACTTCCTTTTGTTAGATATTAAAATAAATTGCTTTCAGAAAACCAAAACCAGTTTATGTAGGAGTAAGTCCTATTTCTACAGCCCACTCACTTAAAGGAAATAACTCTCAGGTCTCACTGTTGTAAATGTCCAGCCCACTTTACTTAGGCTCTGTATTTATGTCTTCTGCAGAGATCAAACCTAGCCTTAATTTTGATTGCCCAAGAGATGTACTCAGCCATGCTGGGGACTGGGTGAGAAAATACTCAAAACTTCTTTTGTTTTTCTTATGACCTTTCAGCCTCTTTCACAAATTTGGGACTCTTGAAAATGTTTAGCATGAGCAGCATTAGTGCCAGTGATTACCTGACATCAGCAGCAGCAGCCATAACAAGAACAATGGGAGCAGTTTCCGGGAATGGTGAGGAAGCCTTTGTTTGGATTATCCCTTGCTGCAGTGACTGCCATTGTGCATCATCTGAAGCAGTAGGTAATTACTCATTTTTAGCCTCTGTTTCTACAATGTCATTGCAGTAAATGAAGCTTTCATAGCCTTAAAACAGACACCATCTCTTGCGTCAACATAAATTTGGCTTACGCCAAATCAAGTGTTGTAAGTTAAAGAAAGATGTTTGACGTAATTCTTTTCCAGTTTTGCAAAAATGGAAAAGAAGTAGATTTACCAAACATTACTCACTTCCCTTAGTTATCCAACATTTCAAAAAGTGAGATCTCCTGCTAGAAAAATTACACCTTTTTTATTAGATTGCCTTAATTAATTGTAAAAAATACTTTCTAAGTACAAATCACCTGTTCCTTACATGCTTAATTAGAAGGAGCCTGCAACAGTGCCTAGGCAGTCAGTGAAAGACCTTGAACAGAAGGCATTTAATGAACCACGTTTTTGCTATTTTTCATCAAGTTTAATAGGTTTTTCAAGTTGCAACAGAAAAAAATGGAGGGTTGACAACATACAATTCCTTTTTTTTAAAATAATTTTCTTTTCATATTTCAGAGAGATTTTCAAAAGCTGTTGACAAGACACTTTTTACATTTCAGCTGAAATAGAAGACAAACTTCCTTTTAGCTTCAGTAGCAGTGTATTTTATTAACCCTAAATTCTCTTCAATATTCTGCCTGTAATTTTTTATTTGTGCCTTAGCTACAGGTCAAGCAATGTTTTGCAGCTTCAGTAACAAAACCTCTGAGTCAGTGGAATTGAATCTTTTGGGGCCAGCAGGTACTAAACACATGTACTGTAATAAGAGCCAATATTGTGTTAAGAAACAAAGTTGATATATAGGATATACTAATATTTAACAATTTTGCACTATAAAGGCTCATAGGTGTAAATGTAAGGTTGGACTGCAGTTACTTATCCTGTTAAAGTGAAATCCCATGTTTCATTCTGGAGTAACTGAACCACAAAAAAATGCCTCTGTCAGAACTTCTTTTAGTGTCAAAAGTCTGCATTCATCTACTTTTTATTTAAGAAAAAGAACTGTGTCCTTCTAGATAACAAGTTGGACCTTTACAGCCACCACATGAAAGTAAAGCTACAATTAACAGAAGCCAAGTTTTAAATTATGCTAGAACTCCACATGCTTCTAAATGAAAGTTCTTAATTTCAAATGTACTGGAATTCATTTTTGGAGAATTTTTTTTTAATGCATCCTTTGCAGCAAGGTTTTATTCAAAGTGTTTTTACTATTAGGTACTCTATAATTCATGTTATTATTCAAAGTATTATCATTATGACTAGAAAGTGGAGCCACACACAGAATAAAACAAAAGTCTGCATCCCTATTTCACATGACCAATGTCCCTCTACTTCAATCTCAAGACTATGATTTACAGCTGCAGCCTACAGCTCCAAAGAACTGGAACTGCAGGAAAAGGGGATGAAACATCTTGGCCACTCTCCTTCTGAAGATTAGCAAGGCAATCAAGAGAATACAGGGAAAGGAGACACCATTGGTGAGGTCCAAACAAGCGCAGCTTGTCTCTGAGACACAGATGCAAAAAAAAGAGGACATTTAGCTCCAGAAATCCTCACATTTGCATCAAGGTTGCATCTGCCTCTGCATCTAGTACAGGATTTTATAATAAAATACATCAACACCAGAAATGACAGATTGAAATCCCTATAATTCCTACATGTAGGCATGTGGATGAATCCAGATTTTGCTTTTCCTTACCCAGCTCTAGAGAGAACTGTCAGGTCCTAGTGCATGCAAGCAGCACATAACTAAAGGCATCTCACACTAGGTGCCAATATTAAATCCAGTGACCTACAGACAATGCTTTGATGAGGCTTGCACTGTCTGTGCACTGCATGCTCCAAGCTCAGCCTCCAGCCCCTGCAGGGAGCATCCAGTGCACGTTGCCAGGACTGGGGTGGATGGTCGTGTATCCACTCCACCCACGGGAAGCAGCATGTCCTGCATGCTGGGGGTGCCACACAAACGAGGTTCCCCGACTCCTGGCCAGAAGTGCCTCACATCCAGCCTGCTGGGCACACAGGGAGGGCAGATCTATAACAATTGTTCTTGTTCTCTCACACAGGTAGGCTATTTCATGTTTGATCAAAACACTGCACATAACTTCCATATCTCTTCAGGCTCTGAACCTGATAGGAGTACAATTTTAGGCACGGAGGAAATAATTTCAATGAGCAATAATCCACTTTGTCATCAATAAGGGATCACAACACATGTTCAACTACCTGAGTATCCACTGGAAGTTTGCATAGGAAACCTGTGAATCAAACATCAAACAAACCCAACAATCAAAATGCAATATCTATTCAAAGGCACCTAAATGTGGTAAAGTATATCAAAATAAATATATGTATGTTTTTAATTCAGTTAATTGCCCATAGCATAAGTTCAACACATGATCTATTGTGGCTTCAATAAACAGGTGTGAGTTCTAAGCCATTATAACTGAATGATTTTTAGATAGGCAGAAACATACAAAGTCAATACAGAAATAAGCAGCAAAGCAATGGGACTGAAAACCTGCGAAATAGGCAGATATTCCCACAATATTTGTTGATTTTCCCACTTTTTTTATAAATGTATACCAAATATAAGATGTTTGTAAACAAGAATCATTCAACACCAGAATTCATGAAGGTGCTAGTGGGCTGCAAAACCAACCTACAGCACTGAGTCAAATATTAAATTATAAAATAGTAAAAAACCCCACAAGTAAAAGTGTTGCACATACACACAAACTTCTTTGCTGAAAAATATCCTCATGCCTTTCCAGAAGGTAATTTAAAAAACACAGTCCCAGATCTTTTGGATTGGCCTGTAGCACTTCAAGGTCAGAGAAACAAGCTGCAATTGGAAAGGGTGTAATGAGGTAAGGTCATGAAAAATGAATAGGAACATGACCCAGCACCACAGAGCAGTGAGGTACAAAAACAAACGGGATGGGAAGGCGCCAGCCAGCATGCTTTCCTATCTAATCAGCTGTGGCTCTGATAAAGGAGGAAGTAAGTTAAGGGAGGGAGTCTTCAGCACTTAAAACAATCCCCAAGATTCCATTTCTGCACTGGTAAAGTAGGGTCTTTAGGATGCAGGCCAAAAGCATAACTAAAAGGAAGCTTAGCAATCACAAATTGTCAGCTACATATTTGTTCATGGATAATAATGACCTGTTTGAACCAGGACAGCTGATATGGCTTTCCCCAAGTTGCTCAGCAGTGCCAACACAGTGCTGCAGTCTCTGAAGCCTCACAAAACAACATGACACCCATCTCTACCCTGGCAGGGCCATGCAGGTGCATTAGAGCACCCACTCCTGTGCTGCCTTTCACACTTCAGTTCTCCTTAAACATGCAATGGCATTTCAGGCATGCTGTTCTCATTTGTCACTTTTGGTAACATTCACACAGTCACCCTGTTCTAGGAGAAATCTGACTGAATCTGAGTTGGGAAGAAGGAATGTTTCTTCAGATTTCTCCAAATGTTGTGAAGAGATCTCAGATTTAATTAAATTAAGAGGTGATTAAGCCAGCTTACTGCAGCTATGCAGGCTAAGACCTGCCATACACCCTGCATGAGGATGCACAGGCACAGAGGCCTCCAAGACCCAGATACACATTTTCTATTCTCTGTGGGCTAGCATTTAAGGCAAACAGATCAGTAACACATTTCCATGGCTGACTATCTGTAGTTTTACTTTTGTAACAAGAAAAAAATCCCATCAAACCTTGAACTGCACAGACAAGTGAATGGAGAAATCATTACTTATATCATAAGCTATTTCATTGTTCCTTGCTGTTCCTAATTTGCATTTAATTTTGCTATTAATTTCTCCCTTGTCACATACCAGATGTCATGTTTTGCTACATTTATCTCTTTTTTTAGTGTCTTTACCCTCCTGTGTTCCAGACAATCCCTGCTGTTACTACTTGAATACTGAAATCCAGGATAGTTACTTCACTGGACTACCAGCAGTAAGCATGCATGATATTCAAATGATGGCAAAGGTCTTCAAGATCATTTCTTACTCCAGTTATGTCATAAAAAGTATGATCTATATAAGCCTGCCTATGTGCAACTGAAAAGAAGTGTTTCTAGACTGCTACTATCAAAAAAGGAGTAATGAATGACAGAAAATGTTTGGGTATTTCAAAGATTAAATCCTCCTTGCTTGTGAACTTTCTTGCTTTTTCTATATAGTGCTAGTTTTATGATTCATTATCTCTTTCAATATTGCTTACATATCTGAAAATATATGAGTTAATTGGATGTGCTGGTTTTGAGTGTCAGTTTTTGAACTAGCTGTGTGCTTTGGGAGAGGCTGATTTCTGTTGTCAGGGAGCAAGTTGTTTTGTTTCTTGTATGGAGAGGCATATTTTCTATTGCTGTACAAATTAAACAGAGCAGTGAAAAAGAATAGTCCATCTGTGTCCTCAACCTTCTCATCCCATCTTTTCAAAGATATCCCTTTGCTAGGATCCTGTTTTGAAGAGATAGCCCAATTGCTTTCCACCCCTCACAGTGATGTTCTCCTGCCAAATTGTCTGCATTCAAAACCTGAGTTTTACCTGCACTGTTGCAATTTGCTCTGCATCTCATCCAAAGAAACAGGATTATTATCTGAAGCTTTCTCACTGCACAGACCTCCAGGATCTCTGCCTCAAGAAACCAAAGGTGAGCAACTAAGGAATTTCTGTCCAAATGTCCTTATGCCTATAAGGATTCTCCAGGCAGGCTCCAAATTTTTTTGAGAATTCATTGCTAAGTGTATTCCAGTGTTCTGCTGCATTGATTCTGAGCAGCACTCCAGAGCAGAACTGCAACATATTTGAAACAATTTCTTTGGCTTTGATTCAGTAATTACTTTAATGAGAAAAGTGAGCTGTTTGTATTAAGATATCTTGCTTACACAAGACAAGCTGCTTCACCAGCCAGAATTCATTAATCATTATTAAAGCTGGTACACAGAAAATTATAGGCTCCAGCTTCCCAGGATTAGATATATTTTAAAGGCTTTAAAGCAAAGTAGCTCATTCATTTACATGCAGAGCAAACATGTTCATGATCATTGATTTGAAAAACACTAATGTATTTGCCTCTTCACCTCTAAAAGCAAGTGATTGAAAAAAAGCTATTTGAATATTTCAAATTAATGAGAAAGGTGGTTCAACTGAATATTCCACTAAATTCTATATTATGTTCACATCCCAATAAGTGTCTTCTGTTGTAGCCTGGATAAAAACATTCTGAGATGAGTTCTATGGTTTGCTTAGTTCCATGTGATCCATTATTATCATTTTATATTCAAGTCTAAAACATTTTTTGAAAAACAATCAACCTGACAGTATTCTACACTTAAAAATTATTTAAAACATGCTAGAACAACAACAAAGCAAAAAATCCAGACAAGAAAAAAACCTTCAAAAGCTTATAATATGATTTTTAAAAAGTTAGGAAAAGAGCTAAATAAATTATTTTATTTCTTAATTATTTCCAAGTCTCAGTATGAATTTTAAGAAGACTTGTTGTAAATATTTACTTAAAGTGTAAAGGCAATATTCATAAATTATTGGGCTCCATGTAAGGCTGCTCAGCCTGGTAGTTCTTTTTCAGCAAATGAACCTCTCCTTTCACAGGGAGGATTATGAACTGGGAATTATCTTGGGAAAGGCTTGCTCATATGTTTTTGTTTGTTGCTACAGTCATTTTATTTATTTTTCTTTGCCTTCCCAGCCAAGTAAATGACTGCCTTTATGTTCTCTGGATCGTTTCACGACTAGAACATCTCAAAATATTTCGACAGCAGCACTTTTTTTTTTCTTTCTTCTTATTATAGGGAAAGGAGGAGCCCTAATATTCCTTAGGAACAAAAGAGAAATTTCATAAACTGGAAGAGGAAATTTCAGACTGTCATGACATGTCCATATAAAGGATGTTTTGAACCAGACAAAAGTCTCTACTGTTCATATTCTGATGTCCTTATTATTTCAAACTAGGATGGAAAATGCACAAGAAATAATGCACAAGAAATAATTTCTTTCTCTGAAAGGAGATTCCTGGAAAGTAAAAATCAGGCATTGAAGAATGAAAGCTATAATTCCCAAACTTCAAACACATGGCACAAATCAGCCAACGTGCTGGAAAGCCAAGCTCTCGACTCTGGGCAAGGACGGGGCCAGGCATCTGAATAAAAATCAGTCACAAACCAGGAAACAAAACTGCTTTCTGCCTCTTACTAGATCACAGGATGGGGTTAATTGTCATCAGAAAATGGGGGACTGTGAGGGACCTCCTCATGGTGTAAGAAAGGGAATCGGTTGACCAAAGAGGGATGCTGGAGTGTTAAGTTGCTTTCCTAGCTGCTGGCTTCTAGCACATGGGAAAAAGAACACAGCCCAAAAGAACAAAACAGGCTGGATTACTGAGGCACTGATCCTTTTCACTCTGTCTCCTTTCACCAGAGCACCTCTCCCACAGCTCCTGCTTCCCCAGAAACTGCAGGGAGACACTTACTGTAAAGCCTTCTTGCAATAATCACTACAAGCTTGTTATTTTTGACATTAATTCATATTTACCAATCAACTATTCCTTAAATAATGGCTTGCCCCAAACAAACTGGTGTGATTTTACAGTCTGCTTCTGAATACCTTCCTTGATGAACTCCTCCTGGTTTAAAACTTTTCACCACTACAAGAACTCATGTACTTATTCCAAATGGCAGAAATAATGGCAGCTCTTGGGATTATAATCTTCAAAAACTGTGCTCAGTAACTGAGGTTTTAATGCTTGCAACCAACGTGAAACCATGCCAGAATTTCCAATTATATGCAATTTATGTAATTTTTGGAAAAGAAAGAAAAACTACTGTCACTTGATTTACTGCTTTCTTTGATAACCCCTTGTCTATGCAATTAATCATCAGTCATGAAATACAACCACAAGCTACAAATAATATGATGCAGACACTTCTCCAAGCATATAAGCCACTCTTCTAACAGTAAGTTGTTGCTTGGTATGAGGTTTTTGGGCATTTTTGAATTAAGATAAAGAACAAATAGGCACTTGACCTGTCAGTCAAGAGGCCATGAAACCCTTGATTAAACAAGCAAAGATGCAGCTGGTCAATTTGCTCTTCATATATTTCAAAACAAATTAGTCAAAGAATTTATTAAATAAGAATTGTTTTGTGAGTCTTTTCTACATTATTTTTTCCACATGTGCCTTAGCTGTGGTTCCAAAAGGAGGCTTTTTTCTCAGCAAGAGCACATCTGCTCCAGGGGCCTATTTCTCAACCAAAATAACAGCCCACTATAAGCAGTATCAAAATTAATTACTATGTAAATTATTCTGTTTTGACAAATATGATTTAATGAGGGGAATAAGTAGTTATCTAGAACTAATTGCTTCTTTGTAAACAACACAACTTTCATTCAAACTGAACATAAAAAGAAGGATTGAATCTGAATACCTAATTTTGATTTCTCATCTAACATTTGTGCTTGTTATTTAGCTATTTTACATCTGACTTATATCCTTCAGGAATAAGAGTAAGGCACAGAAAAGCCCTCCCACATTAAAATGATGTGTAAATGGATTTTCAAAGCTTTTTTAAAACCCCAACAGTTTTTTTTACACATTTGGATCACTAAATATTGAAAATGTGCACTGGCAATTACTAGCACACCACAATGGGGCTATTTTAGAAATTCAGAGGTTTGCTTGCATATAATAAATTAAACTGAAATGTTAGTGGGTTGAAGGTTTTAAATCCACCCCCTCACCACTATAAGATATTTTAATATATAGATAATATTAAGAGGATGAAAAAGGAGACTTCTACTTTTTCCTTCTGTCTTCATCTGTAGAATTCCCACAAATTTAATCAGAGTTGGACTCTGAACAGGTATATTCCATTTAAAGTAAAATCAGGACACATGTCAAAAGCTCTCCTAAATGTACAGAGACCCAAAAATAAAGTTTCAGGTCAGAACAGCAAACCAAATATTCAGGATTTTACATTATTGATCAATGTGGAGACAGAGTCAATACTCTACTGGGACCTTTCTTGGGGATCACACTGTGGTGATCTGTGATTATAAAACTGCAATGTGAAGGGTGAGAGCCTGATCCAATATTCTTGAACCATCAT
This sequence comes from Cettia cetti, assembly GCA_013401135.1. Lineage (NCBI taxonomy): Eukaryota > Metazoa > Chordata > Aves > Passeriformes > Sylviidae > Cettia > Cettia cetti. The sequence continues at coordinate 26,205 of VZUI01077842.1, forward strand.
AACAGAGAGGCCATTGAGGCTTCATGGTCCTGAGGGGCTGAATTGTCCCTTATCCTGCTCACTAGTCCTTTAAATACACCCTTTTGTACTTCTCCTATGTAATTATATACTGCAGGCTAACATCATACACAACCATGTCATGAGCCTTACTGGCTATACCATTAAGGGATTTTCCTCAGGGAAAGAAGAGACTGATTACTTGTATATGAGATTTCTAGAATTTCTCCTCTACCAAGATGGCACAAGCTGCTGGAAAATCCTGGCTTGACCTTACAAACTTAGCAACGTGTTTGTAACCACAAAATACAACAGGTATTTTTCATTGTTTCACATAATACTCACAAAACCAATAGTCAGCACATCTACCACCTGCAGCTAGAAGGCACTTGAATTTTATCTTCCAATTTGTTGTGACTAATTCATTTTGCAGGTGTCTTTTTCAAAGTAATTTACCTTGGAAAAAACCAAACCAAACAAACAACGAACCTTCTCAGTCACTGGTTTGTATATTTGCAAATGTGGGGCTTTGCAAACCTGATCTCATAGTGGCATAATTATAATATTGGTTTCATGACTCATTCAGTGATTACATGCTAAATGCTAACTGGCCACTCCTTGTCACTCACTATTTGCCAACACAGTGTTTATCTAAACCAGAGTGTGCTGACCAAAAAGCACATGCTGTTAAAAATGCACTTAAATTAAATCATGAAGTTTCTCTTTTTATTTATTTATTTTAATATCCTGTGTAATTTTTGCATGCGTAACACAAACACTGAAGTTGTGTATCCCTTCCATTGTAAAATCAAAACAGTATTTAGTTCAGTTTCAATTCTTTTCCATTGCATTTATAGACAGGCCAAAGAGCCAACCATAAAAAAGACTCAGTGCCTTCAGATCTGCACTGACTTTGCAGCAATAATATCTCCCTAAGCACATCCCTGAGGTGTTACCACAAGACTGACAAGAGAGTGAGTAGCTCCCTAGAACTGGCACAAAGCTCTCCACGCTCCCCACTCTGCTGCTAAGGGGGGAATGTGAGGAGAGCGAGTAGGAGATTGCTGAGGCCTTTATCAAATCCCACCCCCCTTGCTCTGCCCTCATTTGCCTGCTGTGTGCCAGTCCCCACAGGGTGGGGAAGTGGCTTTTCTTCACTGCTACCTGTCTTCCCTCAGGTTGTGCCAGGCGAGCTCAAATGCACAGCAACAGCTCAGTGCTCTGCTTTCACCAACACAGAGATTGCTCAACCTCTTCTTGAACAGAGCCACACGAAGCTCTCCCAGGCCAAGGCCCTCCCTCCCCTGGGACGTTCCAACCTTCCTTCTGTGTGAGGCCACACAAGTGAGCCCCGCAGCATTCGCACATTACAGACTTCTGATGCCCTATCGCATCAGGCCAAAAGTATTAAAGCTTAACAAAACCACTTCTCATGTTTATAGTACAACTTATGTAATCTCAAGATACTTGGAAAGTTCAGATAATGACAAAGTACAAATAAACAGCAAATTTGGGTGCTTTTGGGAAATTAAATTCAACTTCCTTTAACTAATAAAGCAAGGCCAAGCTGGAGCAGGAAAAAAAAAAAATTAAAAACACCAGAAATATTGTTCAAACAATACTTAAATACTGAACATGCCATTGATGCACGATGGCTGCCTGTAAAACCATTTAACTTAAGACAATCTAGTGGTTGGATATAGTTGCCATACACATCTACACCATACTCTTCGACTACAAAACTAACAGAGCTTTGCTACAAATATATGCTGAGGTACAGAATCCATATGATTTGTCAAGAGAGTCACACATAATAGAGCAGCTTCCAGTATTTCATTTAGGTTTAGTTCCTTCTTTTCAGCCACCTGAACACTGGAACAGGTCGCTCTGAGAGTTTGTAGTCTACATCCTTGGACACAGTCAAAGCGGAGCTGGCCTGCACAATCTGCTCCAGTTGATGCTGCTCTGAGCAATGCCTTTCCCTGGTCTTAAAAAACTGAGAGGCAGACACGATTAAGGGCTAAGGAGTTTGACCTCAGTATTTTAATGAGGATCCTTCTTGGTGCACCGCTTTGCCAAGTTGGAAGGTGCCGCAATGCACACACACGATAGATCATACATACAACTGACAGGCCTTACAAATGAGCATATCTACCAAGCATGCCCCAACAGGAGGCCTGGAGGAACGGTGTGATATTCTCCCATCTGAGGGATTCCCCCCTGGATGGGCCAAATCTAGAGCTTACAGGATTTGTTCTAGAGAGAATCTTGTTTTCCCAAGATAGTGTAGGGTGTTCCAGCCTCCTACTATCGAGGCCTTTATGATGTTTGCTCTCCTGGCCTAACAGAATACCAACACTATGATAAGTTAGCAGACTTAAGGAATTACATGTATGCTAAGAATACTGAGGATATACAAAAGTTATGTAAAAGGTATATAAAAGAAAAGGCAAAAAATCATCTTTGCATCATGAGTGGGGACACGTAACTAAGTTATCTCAACAGGTCCCTTGCAACATCAACCACTCTGTAATTCTAAAGCAAGGACTCTCAGATACCAAATCCATAACAGTGGAGACTTCTATGTTTCACTGAGTCCTAAAGATGCTAATAACTTCTTTTTTTTTCATTTTTCCCAGTTTCCCTTTGGTTCTTTTTGAACTAGAACTTCCAGACACAAGTATAACAATCCTAGTGGGACCAACCTTTGTATTTGAGATGCCTACTATAATGATAGTTTTATCCTCATTTATGACCTTAAAATTACTCTGACTTGCATTACAGCATATTTGAAAATATATTTTTCTAAAGAGCTGCATGTTGGGAAAAAAACTCCCAAACAAAACAAAAAACATGAGGGAAATGGTTCCTCTTACATTTTTACTTTTAGCACTAAGCTTGACATGACCTTGAATTTCCCATGTTATAATAAGACATAAATAAGCACATTTACTGATGATATTTTACTTATTATTGGAGAGAACAACTCATGTACCTTTGTAGTCTGATTTTACTTCTATCCTTTTCTAAATGCACTTTTTTAAAAAAAATCTTCAAAACAGATGTATTCCACAAATACCCCACACTTAATATATTCAGTTCTCTCTATGTATATATTCAGCCTGGGTTATATCTAGAATATTAAGGTTAAGTTTTATTTAAAAAGCATTCTAGATGTAGTATTAACCTAAAGACGACCCATGATATGACAGTGCTCTAGGTGGATTGACTGTCACACTGATAGAAATATTTCAGAGCATATGCAACCTCTGTTTTTTTTTTTTTTTTTCCCCTTTGGGATATGTCAGGCAGACAACGAAGCATTCTTCTCAATAGTGAAGTTTTCCCATGCTGAAGGATCAAGTATAATTATGGCATAAGAATATTTATTATTCAAGAAAATTAAAACGAAAGAAACATTTCCATGTGGTACAGTATGCAAAGCAAAATAAGTTTTCTGCAGATACTGGTAAAATTCAGGTGCTGTTCAAAGAAAATTTTTAATTTTTACCATCTGAGCTGAAGAATAAGACATAAGTTCCTTATTGTTCAGTTCAGCTGTAGGAGTTTCTTAGCTTTTTATGCTAATAACCAATACAAGGTAAGGACTTTAAGGTTCAAAAATGTAAAGAACCCTCTGATTCTTCTCCATTGTGAATATCACTCATGTAAACTTAGCTTTATAAGTCATCAACTTTTGATCTGATTTTAAAATGTTCTTTAAAAGTCCATGGAAAGCTCTATTGCCCATCCCTGTTCACCAATAAGCAAAGGTCATTGTACCCAAGGACAGCCAGTCATCCAAAAGTCAAAAGCAATGCCAAGTAGTTACAGCAGTAAGAAGCATTTAATGATGCTCTTAAAATATTTTTAAACTCCAGTGTCTTGAGCAGAAGAGGCTCATGGATCAGCAATTCAGATCTCAGTTTAATTGCTGACAATCTGCCTTTATTTATATAAACATAACACTCCTGACACACTAATAGCAAACAACCTACAGCTTTCTGCCTCTGGCTTGGTGTGTTCAGCTTCAGATATCTGAAGGATTCATGCTTGGTTCTTAGTAAGAGTGGCTAATTTTGGTTCTTAGTAAGAGTAGCTGATTTTTCAAACTAAGAGGTGTCTGTGCAACTAACTTAAAAGACTTGAAGCAGAAAACCATACAATTATGCATAAATTATCACACTCTGTATAACAAAGCACTTTTTGAAGTTACTTTTTCAGATATTCTTATTGCTCAGTAACCCAGTAAACCGTTTTGTACTATCAAATTAGCACAACCCAAGGTATAGACCCACTGGTCATATGGTCTATTACAAAGCAAATGAGACAGCTAATAAAAATATTCCATTCATGGAGGCTGTCTCTATGCAGGAAACTTATTCATCTACATCAAGAACAAAACATTTCTGATACTATCAAAAACAGGATGCTAGAAGAATAGAATGTAATATTTAGGACATGTGTCTAGGGATATTCACTTTCATTTGAACAACTCACATGGAACCAGAAAACAGAAAGGTTGAGATTGTTTATAAAATACCCGTGTCTGAGGCTCAAGTTTTGACACAGATTGGAAGAGTCATGCCACGGCATCAACAAATCAGCCAACTAAATCACCTAACTAAGGCTGCTTACAGCTCGTATGCTCCCTTATCAGGCACCAGAGTGAAGGCAATCCATCCCACCATGAGCAATCACCATCAGGAATGTTGATATGAATCAGAGAACTCAGCTCCATGAGCCATATCGGTGACCAGAGCATCACCTGCATCTGAGGATTTTATTGCAGTTCAAGATCAGAAGTTATTCAAAGATTACTTCCGAAATTAACCATTTTTAGAGAGACTTTAGCAACAGCAGAAGTGACAATGACTTCATGCACAACAAAAAAATAATAATAAATTATTAACAAAATATAGAGACTAAACCATTCAGTTATACTTGGAAAATATCTGGATACTAGATTATGTTAGGCCTTCATATATTAAAGATGCAGAGGAATCTGATCAAAAGCACTGTTTCCTCTCACATCCCATCTTGGTCCAACTGACCCCTTTTAACTGCTAGTTTCACTTTGAAATGTAGGTGGTTTATACTCTTCAAATTGTATTTCCACTCTTTATTGGATACACTGGATATATTGCACAATTTATTCCTTCCTTGATTTTCCACATTCTCTAATATACTAGGAAAAGGCAAAGCATTAAGTGCATTTGAAAACTGACTTCTCTAGAAACCAGCGGAAAGTCTTGCTATCTTAAGCAACACAAGGCTAGCAAAGTGAAGCCTCAAGCTGCCACTTTTCTTTGCAGTTATGGGATGGAAAGAAACCAACTGTCTGTTAGTTGTTATTTCACAGTTTTTGTCAGGTTTCAACAGTTGGTATCAAGCCTAGAGGAGCCCACCCCAGCTGGCTGTATATATTTCCCTGAAACTCATTCCCTCCAAGTATCCTCATTTGCCTCATTACACTTCCTTTGGGTAAGGACACCAAGAAGATGCACTCAGAGCTCCAAGCTCTGGTGGGGGAGTGTGATTTGTAAGCTGTTATTGTTAGAGCTTGTGCAGGAATAGCTTGCCTTTTCCCCACTCTCTTTAACTTTTGCCTCCTACCACTCTGCTGTTGCTGGCATTGGCCAACATTTCCCTGAGCAAATTTCTCGGGCACTCTCTGGCAGAACTTCTTGGGCAAAGGTCTGAGCTTAATCTGTTGCAACAGGCTGAAGATTCTGTAGTAACTTTATTTAAATATATCTCCATGTTTCACAGTTAATAAGTAACCCTAACAGAAATATACCAGACGTTTCAGAAAACACTGAAATAGAAAAGAAAGGAGCCTCTTCCTAACTTCTGTATATCAACTCCATAGACTTTTCTCATTCCAATTAGAAGAGACACTTCTAAGCCCTATTCCACACCAGCCAGTCCATGGTTGCAGACATTTAAGTTTAGCTCAGAAATCTTTATCTAAGAATCAGTGCAAAGCCTCAGGCTTTATCTGTGCAAACCTCTCATGCAAAGCCCAACCGAGAAACCCACACGAGACCCAGAAGCAAGACGCTTACATTAAGCATTAATCCTCAAAGTTCAGGATTAAAAATAAATTCAAAATACTTCTGAATAGTCTACTTCTCTTACCTCATGATTTCTGTCATTGCTTCCATTTTTCCAACAGTCTGATACTGAAAATAAGAGTTTGGAATGGGGAATTTTTAGCAAAATAGAATTAAAAAACCAAAACACCATTTCAGTGACACTACTAGAAGTAGAATGATGAAAATTAATGTTTAGCTGAAACTAAAGTCTGACAATTATTGTTTAAAAAATAATAATTCCAATTTTTTAAGTATACTGGGTTTCAAAATACTGGAACCAAATATGAGAAACTGCTTAAAATTGTAACTTTTTTAAATTCTTGAAAGAAAAAAACACTGTCAGATCTATCATCCTCTTTACCTAAATTTATCAGATACAGTGCAACTCTTCACGGCCATTTAATTGATGCAGTGCTAAAGTAAACTTCAGCTAAAGAGACCATTTAAAATACATGCAAAAAAAAGTGTGAAGAATATTAAAATTACATTAATGGGCCAAAAGACTTACAGTGTGAAGGAAAATTAAAATGATTGTGATTATTGACTAGCGGGAATCTGTCATTTCCCTCTTTTAATAATGTTTCTGCAGGTCACAGTTTCCACTGAGACATCCAACTCACAAGGTAACTTGTCTAACTCGTAATAACAGAATTCTTCAAAAAGAAATTACTAACATCAAGATCTCACATTAAAAACATTATGTTCAGACAACTTACATGCTTAGGTTCTATCCCCTAAGTTACATGCATCAACCATTTTCATTCTATTCCACCTGGATTTAGTATTAAATAATGAACAAAATTACAGCAATTATTACAATTAGCAAATAGCACCCACTAGCACACTTTTGCTTTCCAAAGCATTACTGAAAGACACATCCATTACTGCAATTTCCAAGGTAATTTCTACAGGCTCTCCTAAGCATGGCTATTTTGTACAATGGTAAGTCACTAATTATGCTAATTATTTAGGGCAGCATTTTAGGTTGAAGGCTGAGCATATTAAAATAGGGTGTATGAAATTAGGTGTTGTGGGCTTCATGCAAATATGTCTGTATTAAGGTCCCTCTGAGAGGATAACATCACCAAGATCTTGGAAATTGAAACCCTGTGAAGATAAAGAAGTTGGACAGTAAAATGTAACCATGTTTTACCAATGATCTTTTTACTTACTTCTCCATCTTCATCACATTTCTTTTATGCATAACACCAGATGCACAGTGCAAGGATCACATGTGTAATTTCACATATTCCTGTGGAGGCAAAAACAATAATTCAATTATACAGAAAAAAAAAAAAAAATCCCAGATGCACAGAATGGTTGAGGTTGGAAGGGACTTCTGAAGATCATTCAGTTGAATTGTCCTGTAAAAGCAGCATCAGCAGAGTAGGCTGTCCAGGCCCTTGTCTGGCTGGGTTTTTACCCATCTCCAAGGTTGCATAATCCACAGATTCAAGATTCGGCTTTACTCAGCTAAACCCACCTGCACTTGGCACAAATTTAGATTTAAGATGCCTATAAGTAAGCATTCTGCTCCTCTAATTCAAAGTTTTGACAATGGCACAGCTTCACAACCATGGCCCGAGGAGTGAGTACTAAGGAAAAGAAAATTTCTCTCACTGTGGCTACTAAATCCATCAGTTAAAGCAGGAATTATGCGAGTTTCTAGGTCCAACTTTTTTTGCTGTGAGGGCTCAGTCTGAGACAAGAGCATTTGCACAGGTTATCAAAGATGGTAACATCTTCAAGTTGCTTTGAGGTTATCAAGCAATCAAATGCTCTGAACAAACTCAAATGATTTAAAAACAGTCATAAATAATTCTTTGTTATTTGGGTAGTGTGCGGGGAGTTGTTAGGTTTTTTGTTTTCTGAAAATGAAGCATTACATATGGGATTAAGATCTGCTCATAGCAACAGTTCCCACAAATACAGAAAGTAGTTGTGTCATCCCCAGTGTTCTGTCCCTACACATTGGGTGGAAAATTTGGAAAAGAAGTTTCTTGAACCTGAATAATCAGTGCATTGGGTGGAGCACTCACTTTGCAGTACTGAATATTCACCTCTGGAACCGAGTTCAAATCCAAGTCAAACTGATGTAACAGAAAATTCTCCAAACAGAGCATTAATAACAAAACATCTTGTCAGAAATCAGCTTCAGAAAGATAATGTCTACAGCAAATTAGTTTTTTACTTTTATTAGTTGTTGAACCCTATGGTCAGGGTATTATAGAGCCGTGGTCTGAAAGATAAATCCTAAATACTTTGTTGTGCCTTTCAAGATTGCAACTGCTAAAGTAGATACAAAGTTTGTTGGAACTTTAGGTCTTTGTTTAGATCTCTGAAGGATTTATCAGCTGCAAATTCAACTTCACAGAGAAAAGTAGCAAGCCAAGAAGCCTCAGAATAAATATTCAAGCCAAATTCCATAAGACCAGGTTTTGGGACATAGAAAAATACTCCTGTATCTCATCCTTTTCTGATCGTAATAATTTTCCCTATTTGGAGCAACCAGTCCTGTCTGAGCGAGACAGAGGAATTCCAAAAGGCAGGAAAGCACAGAAGTGCTGCTGAGTGTTACTTTACCATACTTTTCACATTTTCTGGATCCAAAAGTATCAGCAGTGCAACCTCTTGAGAGATGCGATGTTCTGTGTATGTTTGATTTTGGCAGAAAAAAAATTTCTAGAAATCCTGCTGAATTCCCAACTGGAGCTGCACAACCACAGGCTCCCAGCAGGTAGTTGTACTCTTGAATGCTAACCTGTGATTAAATATGCCTTATTCATTCATTCATTCAACTTCATAGTAGTAAAATGTTTGGTTTACTTTTGCTAATAACAATAATGCAGAAGTCATCATGGGACTGCTTCAGACTACATTCAAGGGCAGATGTATTCTGAACAACAGGGCAGCCACAGCTGACCTCCCTGAGTACTGAATTTCTTGAAGTCTCATCACTGCAGAAACATACACTGACACAGATAACAGACAAGTGTGCAACATTTACTCTCTAACTACAGCCTTGAATAAAGCTTTAGGTTAGCACACTGGCACCTATCACACAATACAAAGAGAGCCAGTGGCTTCAGCATAACAGATGACACAGAGATGCATTTCCAAACCCCCAGGCACAATGGGTATAAAACAAGAGGCTTTAACCTCCAAAATTAACATGTTAGAGGAATTTCATCAAAACTATACTGTCCCCTCAGTGATATTTGGTGCTCCACTTCTGAAATTTAAAGATAAAAAAAAAATCTGCTGTAAACCAATAGTACTATCAAAAACGACTTGTGGCATCACTGTTCATATTTGGCCTATAGAATGAAGAAATGAAATATTAATTTACACCATATTTAGGGCACTGCTCTAGGAAGAAGGCAGATGAAGGAGCCCAGCTTCTCCCTACTGTCTACTATAGGGATTTCCATTAAAATAACTAAGAAGAAGTAGTTTAAAAAACTTTGCCCATTTCACCCACCTCATGAAGGTTTATTATTTTTTTTTTCATTTGTTGCATGAAAGAAAACTGGAAGTGAGTATTTTTGAGAAACCTTTGTGATAAAATCAAGCATAAGGCAAAGTATTGCTTTGTGCAGGCCTGGCATGAAATGAGCCCATGTGACCCAGCTGAATTTGCAGAAATATGCTTCTCCTCTGATTAATATTTAATCTGGCTCTAAGGAAAAGCACTTACCTGACCAATTGATTTTCTATGAGAGGGAGCAGTGCAAACTTGGGAAGGTAACGCTTCAATTTCAGAATAAATATTTTCAAAGAAGTATTTTAGAAATATATGTATTTTCTTAGGAACAGAGAATTGCAGCTCAGAGCCCCAGTAAAAAGGCAGAGTTCATCAACAAGCCTCAGGCTTATTCCACCAGCAAAGCTTTACATTTTACCTTCCTTACTCTGACATTTTCTTACTAGCTGTCCTCTGAGGTAATAAAGCAGCAGGTCACAGTCTGATGATTTCAGTTCCGTGGAGGATTTGGATCAGATGCTTCTTCTTAGATGCACCATTTCATATTTATACTGCAGTGAGAAGCATTAGAGTTCACAGCAGAATCACAAAAGGCTTTTTCTTTTTAATTTTTAAAGCATTTTCCAACAAATGTGAAGCTGTGCTAATGAATGAAATAATTAACTTTAAGGCTCATTTTAATAACCTCTGATCTGGAAAAGTCTTCTATATCCTTTCGTTATACATTCCATTCCTGCCTAGGAGGACAATGTGGAATTACAGAATCCTCAGAAGACACAGAAACATGTTTTTAAAACTTATTACTATCCACATTTTCTTCCAGACTAGTCACTGGTAAATTACACTGGCAGTGGGGTTATTCTGTTAGTGCCAAAGCTTTGATGCTTGACAAAAAGAAATGCAGAATGTGTAAACATGTAAAATTATACCTGACATTTTCAAGTTATGGAGGATCCCTAGGTTACCATTTTATTTTTATTAGTTCTATTTGAAATATGCATTTTGAAAATAGGGCCTGCTAAGAAATTGTAAGATTCAGTGTCCTCAGAATTATTATTTTTGCCCTGTGAAGAGATGTGAAGAGACTCTTCTTAATAAATACTGTGCAATGATTTAAACTGCTTAGTACATCACAGAGAGCAGGCAGTTTGACAGCTCCTGAAATCACTGTCAGGAACAGAGCTCAACTGTTTGAAGCTCTGGGAATTATATTCTAATGGCGTGAATCTATCTGCCTCTTTCTTTTTGTCAATACTTGCTCTCAATGAATTAACAAATACATCATGAAGTGCTTCCATGTGTGAAGTCACAGATTAAAACACATTCCTCTTTGTGGAAAACAACTTGTCTGAGACTGCAATAATATCCCTAAAAGCACTGTGGAAACAGACGGAAAAACTTGAGATCAACAGGAATTGCTGTTATCTCAATGAAAACAGGATAAAGTCCTAAGGAATATTTTCTTGCTCTGATCAGTGATATATCCAACGAGTATGACAAACCAAGATGTTATAAAGGGCACTTTTTATGCCCATCAAAATTTATTCTGATCTAAGTATGTTCTGAGATCTTCCATCTTTCTGACTCAATCATTCTGGATGCTATTGCTTCCTCATTTGCATTGGTTCAGCACTTTGTGCATCTGCTAATTCATGAATTCTAAGTAATTAAATACATAATGTTTCTTAAATGTGTGTTGGGAAATGCAAACATACAACTGAGAAGAGAATTTGTCACAGTTAAAAACATATCAGTGAAGAATCCCAATGTCAATCACATCTATTAATAATTGAAAAACTTTAAACCACTTCAGTACTACTTTTCTATTCATATTTCACTAAAAAGAGCAGTGAGTACTCTGTAAGATTCAGGCTTATTTCTAAAGAAATATAACAGGAAAACCAGCTGGACTTATAGGAACTTTGGCCCAAAAATACGATTAACTGTGATTAGTGAAGTTTTATGTTTCTGATTTCTACAACCCCTCTCAACATAGTCGAATACTAAACGAACAAATAACAAACTTCATTTGTACAATGACAAAGCCTGCCAAGAACCCTTGTTACCTAAGGTTTAATCGTGGTGGGCAAATTTAAAAAGTCACCTAACAAAGAAACGAAAGCTTTAAACTTGAAATTACATCTGCATAACTTTGTAATTAAAAGATATTTCACGGCAAAACAATCTACATTTCAAAATAGACAGAAGCAGTGGTAAGAGTTTAAAAAAATATAATCACAGTATTTTATTACAAAATTAACCAAGACTAGGCTGTTCCAAGCTTAGTGCTGAAGCATCAATACAAAACTCAAATATCACACAAACTGGATGGAGAGGAAGAAACTAAATATGTTGTGTGACTTCCAGAGAAACTAAAAGCCTCAGAGCACAGCTCTCACTGCACTTTCATAAGCAACAGATTTTAGCATAGCCACTGATTTACAAAAGAATTTCCCTAGTAAGGCAAAACATCTAGCTAGTGATTTATGACAATGGTAGGAAGTGCACTTGGAGCTGGGGCTGCTCCCAGAATTTCTGCAAGAATAGCACAAAAAAGAGTCTTCAATACAATTGAAGTGGTGAGTATATAAATGGGTGAGTATATAATAAACACAGTGTTCTGCAGCTTTGTGAAGTGAGAACAAAGAGCTGACTTAAATTATTTAAAAACTTTTGGAAAGATTCATTAATACCTTAAGATATGCAAAACTTCTTACAAAAGTAGTTAACATTTCTACCAGAAACTAAGCTATTTCTCATGGCCATCAGGTTCTGCCAGGGATTCATCTCTTTGATTATAATTTACTATCTGGTTTTCATTTTTCACGCTTTCCACGGTAAATGTAATTAGTTTAGCTCTATGACTAAAGAGCATTTTCCTCTTTATATTATTTGTAATTTATATTCCTTATATTCATACCCAGCTTGTTTTTGTTTTTGGAAACCATAAGAAAACATTCTTACACATAAAGCTGGAAGCTTTGATAGACAACATTCAGCTGACATGCAGATCTTCCTCATTTCTCTTACAGTTGTTCCCAAGATTACTACATCCAACATTTCTTAGGATCAGAGCCCTAGTGACTGCACAGTGACTAAAGTCCATTTGCTAATACTAAAAACAAACATTCAAGTATGAAACAGCAATTAAATAGAAAGAATACCACAAATTATGCCTATTCAGTTTGCCAATAGTTGAAGTCTGCATGTGGCACTACAGATAATGTCTAGGAAGAATTCTCTGGGAATAAAGGCCATCCTTTTATTTGTGATTACAGTGACTTATCGAAGTGAATATGTAGCACTCACTTACCAACTCTGATGTTGGGCCAAAAAAGCAAAAAAATGAAGTAATAGCAATAAAAGTTTAAACAGAGTATTTTTGAAAGATTCTGAGGACAACTAATTACAAAGGATCCTGCAGCAATGACAGGATCTGTAAGGACAATAGGGTTTGTAAGGTATTTTAAAATATCCCCTTTTAACTCTGGTATTAATCAGAACACTTGTTTAGTTTTCAGTTGATCATAAGGATTTCTCCCCCGAGATTCAGAGCGATTTCATCACTTATCAGCCAAAAGATGCATCAGAACTGTTTTAATGAAATTAACCTTCTCCAAGACAGATGTTTAAAACTGAAAGAGGCAGTTCACAATTCACTTTCAGGAAAGAAGAAACAGTAATACCATTTAACTAATTTTATTTTGATATCAAGTTGTATAAGAGTTTTATAATGAAATAATACAGAAGAAACCTACTCTTGGAACTAAGACCTATTACTTGACAGATTATACAGGATTTATAGAGGCATCACAGAAATATGACATTATTCTTTTTAATGGATGGTCCTAACACAAATTAGGTAATTAAATGCAGAAAGCACAGACAACAAGAAAGTCCCACATAAATTCTGTTAATGACATTGATGTCTTCAAGAAATCCACTGGCATGTTTATTGTTCTAAATCCAAAGTGATGTTGCAAAGCAATTACAGTAGTGGATTCTTTATTTTCCTGTCACACATTAATTCAAAGCAACATGCCAGCAGCATCATAATGCCTTCACGCTATTGTCAGTAGCCAAAAGGCAACATGTGGCAGCCACCATAAACAGTTAAATCACTAACTCTTCAGCAGCAGTGAAGAGGAAAACTTTGAGGTCTTTTCTCTCATGAAGGATATTTCAGCAGAGCACAGATTTACCCATGGGACCTGAGTGCACATAGCAGAAGAAGCACAGAGAAGCTGTTGTTTGTGAAGCACGGTTCAGTGGGCTCTGGATAAAAGCACCCCAAGGAGCCAACTCAGCACAGGGGGCACAGAAAGCACAGCTCTCTTCCAAGCACTGGGCAGTGCCCTGCCCTTGGGCCTGGCCACAGCACTGGAGTGCCCTAACACAGCCCCATGCCTGCCCCCAGATCCAAAGTTCAGAACACAATATTAAGCAACAAAGTATAGCAGACTTCAGGTCCCCGTGAAACACTCACTAAAAGAGATGTCCAAACTTTTACTTACATATCTAACTGTTCACTCTCTGGGTTTTGGAAGACCATATGAGGTAGAGCAAAGGTAAGGAAGTGCTGCCCAACACTCGGTGTCTCTGACGTATTATCTGACAACTGAGTCACAAAGATGCCTTGTGCTTTCCAAACTGCTGTTTTAGCACACTAGTACAAAAATGAAAAGAGGAAAGGCAAAAGAAAAGTCAAATGTTTTCCAATTATTTTTTAATCATTCTGTAATTATTCCTTTCCTTTTGAGCTAAAACACCCAGGTCAGGAAAGGATTGTTTGGAGGTGTTAGAGTCAGATGCAAACAGGGCTGCGTCTTTAGCCCAGAATATCCTCAACAAGGGACTGGTGCCATGCTATGTGTGTGGATCTAGACAGAGAAACAATTCAGACTGGGGTGACACAGGCTTCTTTGACCCATAGTCATAGTTACGTGGGCAAAGGAGAAATAGTACTACTACTAAGAGTAAGTACTGCTAAGTGTTTTGTATTTCCTTAATAAAATCCTATCTACAAAAGTTGTTTCCCTGAAAATAAACAACAGAAGTTGTTACTCAATGTTCACACCACTTTTTCAGCCTTTGAATTACCTGAAAAGCTGCCAGCTTTTCCACGAAAACAGAGCATAGCGTCTCTGTGCTATTTTCTTTGAATATGCTCTTGGTTTATCCAGTAAAAAAAACATATACCTCTCCAGCAAAATATTCTGAGCCATTTGTTGCAACTTTGTCTGCAGCTTTGGCAGACTTCCAGGACTATCCACTCAGCACGTTTCAAAGCAACCCAGAATCAGCAAGCAAGTTGAAAAGTTCTCAGCCCCTCCTGGTTCACATATTGGCCTCAAAATGGTTATACAAATGTAAACACAATAGTAATTTTTTCCAGTGTGTTTCTGGAGCACGTTTTCTATGTCAATTTTTTTTTTTTTTTTTTGTTAGGCATTGATTGCTCTGCAATATGAGCCATTGCACAGTAAGGGTGAACAGGAGAGATTCACTTCAAAACCACATTCCTGATCTAAAGCAAAGACTTGGTGAAGTCGTACTCTCTTTTTATGCTATTACAGAGACTTGAATACTTGAACCAAGTTTTCCTGTTAGAGCTGAGACTATACCTGATTATTTCCTTGAATATTTAGCAAATGTGAAAATCACCCAAGATAGGGGCTGTTGTTCAGTCCTCAGACCAGCCAGCCAGCCAGTTTGAACCCTTTTCTGGTGACAGTACCTGTCACCTGCTGAAGTCAGGGACACCATTGCTGCAGAAAGGGAGCAGAGCGTTGTAGTAACCAGTCAAAAAAGATATTATTTAAAGATAGGGATATAGGCAGAGATAGGACTTTGCCCATCTTTCCACAACAAACTTTTCCCTTGTTTTATTTGAACTACAACTTTTTCTCCTCTTTCTTGAGGGCAATTTTTTATACCTAGGGAGTTAAGAAACTCCAATCAACCAATCCAAACACCAAGATTCTATTTTTACATCAGATTAAATGATGAGCTATTTTTACAATAGGGATCAAAACAAGAAGCTGAATAGCAGCAAATTGTGCCTCTTCTGGTATTTCAAAGACCTAGTGAAATTTACTACAGTAAATACCAGTTCTATGGCTGTTCTGTCTGACTAATTTGCAATGGAACCACATAGCTGCACTTTACATTTAGCAAGACTTATGTAGATTTTATATCATTGAATCAAAGATTGCACAGTTCATTCTCTAGTCTTTTAAATGGGGAAAATTGGTAAGAAATCTTACTCCTTAAAAACACAACTTTGATAGACCTTTAGGACATTTACAACACTACTTATATTAAGATTCCACATTTCAAATTGTTGTACTCAATTTGTGAATTACTGCCATCGCATTTACTATGGTCAAGATAAAAATCCTTTTTCAGTGAGAAGAAAACAATCTGATACCTAAGGAAATATGCATTCATGTTAAAGTTAAGAACTCCCAAACACAAACAAATATTCAAATCCTATCATCACCTCCAACTGCACTGTATTTGCATGTCCTGGGAAAGCTTCCTCTACATCTGTCAGCATATACCAACATTTGTTTTTCTGCAGTGCAGCCTCTTTGTATTGTTTATCTTCTGCAAAATGAAGTTATTATTTTTTCCTGGACAAGGATTTTCTCTGCAATCTCAAGGAACAGATTAATCAATCCAATTTAAAATCAAGTATATTCATCTCTGTTTCTCACAACCATCTGAGTTTTAATTAATTTCACAGTTAATGTAATAAATTAAAACTTGGTAAGCAAAAGGTTGTGTCCTGACTGAAGACTTCTTGGATTACTTTGACTGTGTTCATACTTTTCTCAGAGGCTTTTCATCATGTGTCTCACATGCTGAGACTTTTTATTCTTACTAGTTAAATTTTTTCCAAAAATCTCAATTCACAAAATACTGTAGCCAGTGTTGCAAGACTAAGCAATACAGATGAGCTTTCTAGAATAGAGCAGGTCATATGAAGCAGAACTCCTGGTTTTGGACTTGTCTCCAGGCACAAGAGCACATATTTAATGAACAGATGCTGAATTGCCCAACCACCCTTCATCTGCAAGAACAAATACAGATTCATGTTCTTTTTTGCAGGTGCAGTACTATGAGCTCCAGCCAAATGAAAATTCAGCTTTTATAATCTTCAACACAAAGCAAGGTTCTTCTAATATTGTCGTGCCTATCATAAATTTAAAAATCAAAGTACCCGACTATCATCCACAAAATTAATCTTTCTTGAAGCTCTTCATAAAACCAAATGTTACATCAATGTCTCTTTTAAGTACTCTACAATGAATATTTCTGGTGGCTTGGAAAATTCTGTGTTCCAAAACTTCAGATTTTATTCTAAAAATTATCCAACAAAATTTGTCTGGCTTTCTGTTCTAAACATATTGATTTTCTATAAAAAGATAATCCATTTGCAGTTTATTTTAACCTCTAAACAAAAGGTAAGCAGTGTCAAGCAAATATTCTAGATGTAAAAGCTAACCAGAATAATCCAGTTTTAATCTGTATGTTTAAATCCCACCCATTTAAAAATCTGGGCTTTAAAAATCAGGCTGTTAAAGACATCAGTGCAAAAATTTTCTGTTCTTTTCAAATGACACAAACCAGTCTTTTTTCATAATTATCAATCACAATAGCAGTTTGTGGAACTCAAGAGGCACTCAAATCTGCTGTTCAAGCTTTCACCACTTTGCTCTGAGGTTTATTTCACTCCAAACTACAGCAAATAAAAGAGAAATACTTGGACAACACGTGCACAGGAACACACACACACGCATTGGCTTTCTTCTGAACTTCATAGGGAAACTTGTAATGAAATAGATAAAAACAGTGACACAGGGGATAATGATGATACATAATATAGATTTTCTTTCTTCTTCCTGAAAACAGAGATAGTGTCTTGATGCCTTGGCCCTGCTACAAGTGCCACTCCCCATCTCAGCTTATGCAATAAGTGAGTGAAGGTTATGAAAGCTTCGCCCATGTTGGGCTGAGACTGAGCTCATACTGTTACTCTGAATCCACAGATTTCCCTTTAAAACCCCCTGCAAGCAAGGAGAACACACTAACCATTAACCACTTATCCCTCCACACAGCACACCCAATATACGAAGGTGAATGAATGGTTTGTGACCATCAACAGGGTTTTTTTAACAGAAAATGCTGTGAATCACAGTCACATGAAGATTATTTTAGGGAAAGCACCATTTCTGGCACAGGCAGCCTCCCAAACAACAATAGTTTAGTTTCAGCTTTTTTGGCTTTTTTATGAGTCTCTCAGAACAGTGATGTATTAAACAGCACAAGCAAAAAGAGTGACACTAAACTGCAGAAAAAAGCATTTCATATCTGTTTGGGCTGTGATGATATCCAACATTTGTCTGCACTCTTTAGCCAATACAAAATGTTGACAAAAGAGCTTGAAAATCTCCTAGTTGTTATGGCAGAATTCTTAAAAACTCTAACAGCTGAGCAAAGAAGCCCCACATCTTCTTACATAATTTCCCTTTTTTTTTAGTATTGCTAAATTGTTCGGGGGGGTTTTTTTGGTTTTTTTTCTGAGTGCAAAGGCCTTTTTCTCTTTTGTATCTCTCCCAAATGAATTACAGTAATCAAGTAAAATCTTAAACCATCTTGCTCACCACACATGTCCATCAAAGAAAGATCTGAATGTGAATTAATCCCACGCCAGATTAGGAGAAAAACAATCACAGATGTTCTTAGGACACATGATACGGTGAGAAATCTGCCTGAATACCTGTCTAGTATTAAATATATTTGGAAATATTCTGGAACAAAAGTGAACACAGTGTTGAGCTCATGAGGCTTCACCAAGGAAGCAGAATTAATTCACAGCAACCTAGGATATGTTCTCTTAAAGAATCCAAATGCCCCCATGGAATATTTATTGAGATGTACAACATTTACTACACTTTCTTAGTCTTTCATGGCAATTTATCATGGAATTGTTCAAACTGCTGCAGCCACAGATTTGAACCAAATAAAACAACAATTAAAAAAAAACAGAGCCTCAAACAAACAATTTAATCTAGATAATTATTTTTTATAGCTTGTGTCTCTAAAAGCATAGTCTATGGCTATTTCTTTTTAACTTCAGCTTTCCTAAAGAACAAATTTCATAATAAAAATTATCCTATTGCTGTAATAATTTCAAATCTAACTGGAAATATAATTACCATGGTTAAGGTGGGGGGTGGGGGTGGGGTGGAGGAGTTCTCCAGAAGTAGGAAATACTTGACTATGGGGTAGTCCATAACAATTTGAGAAACACAATCTATTTTAAAAATAATTTTGTCATTTCCATCCACTGTGCTGTTGAAAATTCTTATTTGTGATGTTATTAGGCTATAAATCAAGGAAAATAGGAAGTGTCTCCTCAAGCCCTTAGCAAACAGAGTACCAGCTGCAATAATAGTATTGTGGAATGAAATCTTTGCTATATTTAATTTTTAAAGCTTGAAACATTAACAGCCATTATTCTAATTGTGTTTTATTGTGCAATAATAAAGTGCTGTTCTACTTGGCAGCTCCCAAGTTTAAGTAGAGAATTATTCAATATATTTTAGCATTGTTTACATTTAATTTTGGACTAGCCAAGATTGGTTGTGTGACCCTAGTCCTAGGTCAAATAACAGACCTTCTACCATATTATGTGATTTAAAGCAAAGTCCCATCTGAGCTAAAATAAGGAAGCTGCAAAGGAAAGAGGAAGTAAGTTCAGGCACCCTCCAACACGACTGATTGTAATAAATCAGCTGAACAGAAAAGTGAAAAAATATTCTTCCTAAGATACAGGCAGGATGTTTGTCCAGCTTCACAAAACCATGCTGGGTTACTGCATTAGGAGTTTTACCCTTGTGCATGTTAATTCTTATTTTTAATGGGTTTATACTTGAAAAAAAAAAAAGATTAGACAGCTATATCTTTTCCATCTGGTCTTGAAACTTAAGATCAAAAAGCAAGTGACATGCTTCTGTCATTTGAAACTTATCCCAAGACTCATCAGTGCTGCCACACAAGGAGAACAAAGATCCATCCCAAAGCCAAGCCAAGATTTCCTAGTGAATTAATTGGGGAGAGAATGAACAGTTACTTCCACAGAGATTTCACCTGGAATGGGGAATAAACAAACAAGAAACATTTAAGGGAGAGAGAGAAGAGAGAAGAAAGAGACAGATGGCAGTTACAGTATAACTCTCATGGCCAAGTCTTTAATAACCTTATTAAAAACAAGGCCTCTGGGCATGTCACTTGGAAGCCATTTTCCTTTTTCCTTTTTAACTTTAAAGTTTGTTTGTAACTTGGCATTGAAAACTTCCCTATTCAAGAGAAGCTTCTTTCCGCTTATGATGACCAAGTCCATAAACATAAAATCTAGACACAGATTTCAAGTCCTCTAATCCAAATTCTTTTTTCACCCCCCTCAAAATTAGCCAAAGAACTTTGATACAAGCTCATTTTCAACATCAGGCTATCACAATATCATGCTATTTTCATAAGATTCCTGAAATATCCTTTAGGAGCAATACAAAACAACACAACTTTTCAAGATGGCAAAACAAGTTGGTCCATTCTGTGCTGAAACAACTTACTAAGAACTGAGATACCAAATATGTTATGCCATGAAGCATACAAATTAATTAGCATCTTCTTTTTCTGACACTTTAATGACTATTCCTGTCAGAGATGAGTGAATCAAAAAAATAAGTGTGTGAATAAAATATCCTGACAGACAGGCATTGCTTCAAAGTACAATGTAGGCTTTTACTACAGGTCTCTAGAGAAATCCAAATGTTCTGAAAAGCATCAATCTTGTGTAAGCTATTGTCTAGGAAACAGCTGCCATACGGGTGGTAAATATGCCTTTTTACATTTATATTTCACATGTCACAGCCATCTTTGATTTAGAAATGCTGTAAACCTGTACAAAGTAGGTGCATTTTTTTTTTTTTTTTTTTCTCAGAAGATTGCCACCCCCAGCTAGATATCCAAAGTAAATGCACACAGCGCTCAATATCTGTATAAATGATTGGAATGATGGAATTGAAAGTACACTCTCCAAGTCTGGGTGTGACACCGAGCTAGAAGGAGAGGCAGATACAGCAGAGACAAGAGCCTCCTTAGGAAGAGAAAGCAGAGCAGGCTGGAGGATGGGTTAACAAGAAAAGGATGAGATTCAGCAAAAATAAGGGTAAAGCTTTGCACATGGGATGAAAAAAAACCAAGCAGCAGCTGAGGCTGGGTTCTCACTCACTCAGGTGTGCCTTTGGAAGAGCTGGTGGACAGAAAGCTGAACACAAGTCAGCAGCTGTCGCACAGAAAACACGAGGGCAGAGCCTGTCCTGGGCTGCATCGGTAAAGGCGGTAAAGGTGTGTTCAGCAAATCAAGGATGTCAGGATTTCACTCTGCCACACCCAGAGCTCTGGGTCTCCTTGGAATTACCACGCTTTGAGAGGCAGTGGCACCTGCAGAGGGCCACAGAGGGCACCAAGCCAAAGAGATGGTGGGAGGACTGGAGGCACGAGGAGAGGCTGAAGGAAAGGGGTTTACTCAGCCAAAAGAAATGAAGGTTTGGCGGCTCTGATCGAACTTGTGATATTTCAAAGGTGGCTATGGAGAAGGTAGAGATGCTCCCTTCACAAGGATAAATGATGACAGGACAAGAGGACACAGACACAAGTATCTTCAGGAAGAAATTCATACAGGCATAAGAAAAAAATTCCCCATCATGAGAAGAATTCAACACAGCAACAGATTGCATAGAAACGTGAAAGAATCCCTTCAGTTCAAGCTACACTCTATAGAAACCCTTTTTCTTGTTCCAATACCCACTCCTGGCAACATTCTAAATGGTTTTTAAAAATTAAAGACACCAGAATTTCTAAATATTAATTTAATTTTTTTTTTTTTTCTATCTAGACTTATGGTGAGACTGGTGGAATGTTAGTTAATTCTGGTGGACAATTAGTTAATTCTCTGTTTATGTGTTTAATGTGTAACCTTCTTCCTTCACATGAACCACTATAAAGTTTGTTTCCATTAATTCCGTGGAGATCTAAACTGCAATTGAAATGCAACATTCAAGAAATACGAAGAAAATAAACTTTCCCAAGTGGTTTCTAGATGGAACAGTCATGTGAAAGTCACTCAACAGAGTTCAAACTTCAAACTAATTTTTTTCCTCTTAGTCACACTCCTAGGCTTTTCAGATGTTTACAAGCTATCCATGGGGTTTTTTGTTAATGAAAACTTATTTATCTGCTGGCAAAACTGACGTATTTAAGCAGCCAGGCTCCGAAATTGAACTTCATGTCATGAAGTCCATCTCTTTTTATCAGCATCCATTAAAATAACATTTATTTAAATCATATAGCAGTGGCTTAACAAGCTGAAATAAATTAATGTCAAATCAAAGCCAAACTCTGCTGGAAGCATTCCAAACACACTGTTTGGCAATACATATAAAATATCCCATTTGTACTGTGTGCTGGGGGAATTCACTGGCCTGACCTACAGCTTAGTTCAATCTGTAGAAATTTTTTAAACTGGCCTGTTGGGCTCTGGATTAGCCCCATGTGTATTTGTTGACTTTCATAAACACTCCAGTTTCTCCCATGTTAAAAAGCATCTGGTAGTATCTCAAGGAAGTTATACTCAATGCAAAGAAATACTCTGCAATATTTTCAAATGTTATCAAATCTAAGACTTTGCCTTTTTATGCAAACCACCCCTCTAGCATAATCTTTTACTATATTATAAACAACTTCGAGGTTCAGGAAATAGATATTCACCTAGTGAATACTTCAGTGTTCCAATTAGTATTATATCAGTTATGCTAGATTTTGTATGTCCCTTTGAGAACTATCACACTGTATTCCTGATTTTGTCTCTAATTTCCATAACAACTTTGCTACTGGAGGCCAAGATTCTTCAAATTACATTGAACCAGGCTTTGAACTTGCAATGATACCAGGCAAAAGTTTTCCAATTCTTTAATTAGGTTTTCCAGAAACTACTTTTGGACTGTCAGTCATGCCACATCCAGATTTAGTTTCTATCCAATACAAAGATGGAAAAAGACAACAACAGAGATACAAACTGAAAACAAAGCTGAAGAAGATCCTTTCCAGTGACTGACCATTGATTTAAATTGATACAACCTATCCATTTGCAACCATTAATCTAATATTATTGATAAGAAGTCTGAAAGACCAAAGTTAAAGCTCTGCAGTTAGCAAGATAGGGAAGGGAGTAAAAAGAGATTCATCAAGTCACCAAGCCTTGTCTCATGTAAACAATCCTGAATATATCCCTGTTCACAAACCATTCATAATGCATCTTAACAAGTTGGGAGACTCTCTCTCCTCTATTTAGTTGATGGTTAGAAACCAGCTAATTCAGAGCTGAAATTTGTTAATGGGTAGTACATTTATCTGCCCATTACCAACAGGTAGTTTAGTTTAGATAATACTACTCTCAATAGCTACATAAGGGGAGAGAGAGATTTAGAGGAACAGGAAAAGAGAGATCTCTGCATGTATTTTTCCAGGTTAAGCTTTGTTAGGCTAAAAAATAGCAGACACCATAAAACTGAACCCTTAAATAAATTTGTCAAGCCCATTTAAAAGTTAGTCATGGTGTTGCATGGTTTAAAAATACAAAATATATGACCTACAATCCTGACTAACAATCTAAAGGATGGCAACCCAAAATCTGTGGGACCAAAATGCAGCCCATGGAGGAAGGGCTCTCTCCAGTAAATGAAGAGGACTGATTTCTCTGATGACAGAAGCAGTTACAGTTCTCAAAACAATATTTACCAACAGAATATACATCCCATAGGTTTTACACCAGAAAAATTCGAAGACTCTTATTTTAAATACAAGGCCTTCAAGCCTTGGCTTATTGAGCTTAATAACACATGGGGAACCAATACTCCAGGCTATCAGCTAGGCAATTTGGGATCAATGAGTGTGATGGCTAATGTGACTTCTGTATCAAGTATGTTCTAAGCAGCATGCAGAGGTACAAAAAAAATTCACTTACACTCTTAAAACTAACTAAAATATTCTGCAAGCACTACACATTAAATAGTTGTGACTCTTTGGCTTGTTGTAATCCCAGAAAGCCTGGTCTAAGGTCTCAGCAATGCAATGCCCTTCATCTTAAAACCTTCTGAAGGCATAAGAAAAGTATATAGACCCATAGAGATTAATCCCATTTGTAATATCCTATCATTCTCAAGAAATTTATTTAAAGTTGCTTTTCATTTTGATGGTCAAGGTTCTCTATAGTCTTTTCCCTGCCCTTGTGTATTAAATCCTACAAGGTCTACAAGCAAACAAGAATATATTAAGGAGGTTTAAAATGTTAGTATTAAGCTCTGTGGGATGTTACATGAAATAGATATTTTTGTCTCATCTGGGGGCACTGTCAACACAATGATTTGTAGTTAAGCTGCAAAGTTAGCTCAAAGCTTTACTGGTGAAACTGCTGGACATCAAGCCTGTCCTTGAACACAGCACAAAACATTTTCCTCCCTCACCACTCCCTTCTCCCAAAACAGAGAAGCAACAGGAAAACCAAGCTCATATATTAGACCCCTTCTTAGGAATACAGTGGTTTCTTAGGAATACAGTGAAATAGGAACTTTCTGAACTGAAATATTGCTTTCACTGCCTTTGCTAATGGGAAAGCTGGAGTGCCACAGCAAATGAGCCTGAACCATTCTGACCCACTGTACACTGCATCATGTACCTGTCAGCAGAAATTGTGTGGGACTCCTCATATCAGCAGTTCCAACAGGTTTAGTGATATTTACATTTTTCCTATGCCTTGCTTCCATGTCCAAATACACCTCTTTTCAAACCTTACCAATGAGATTGCAGGTTATGTTCTCTCCTCCCAGTAAGGTGCAGCAGAATAGGATTGAATTCCTAAGAAATCAATAAACACCTCCAAGAGCAAGCAATGCTAAACCACACAGTGTTTCTGCTTCTTGCCAACGAATCACTGCATATTAATTTCCTAATGCCCCTGCTAACTACATACGTGCATTACTATCTACACTAGATAAAATATTACTTCAATCCTAAAGGCTTTGCATATGACATCTTTAAAATCTGATCACTGATGAGGACATAGCAACAGCATGGAAAAGTGATTTGAATGTGTTTTTTTATTCAGAGGTGTATAGCCACAATTCTGCATCTGAAAAATTCACTACCAAATATTGTGCCACAGAAGAATTGCAGGAATATAACAAAATATCCAATCGGTCATGAAACACAAACCAGTCTTATTTTGGCTGTTCACTAATCAGGGTTAAAAAGCTTCTCAAAGTTTGTATTCCTCAAGGGAAAAAAAAAAGCCATTTTCACTCAAGGATCTCCCTGTGCCTGTATGTAATTGCAGAGGTTCAGTGGGCTTCCCATTTAGGCACAATGAGCTCTGCCAACTAAAACAACACCTATGTGCTCCTTTCCTTCTGAAGCAAACTCACTGCATTTCTTTTCTGTTCTCACTTGTACCTAAATAAAATTTAAAGGAACACACTGATACTTTGTATCATCTGGGATATCAAAATATTCTCTTTAGGAAAAACTGATTCTGGATTATGTGTATCTGTCACTACAGTGGTGAATAGGTTACTTGAAAGAGCAATAGTCCAGGCTTTTTTCTGAGACCAGCTAGGGATCAATTGAATTTACACTGACTGGAAGGGCAAAAACCTTTTCTGCTTCTGAGTAAAGAGATTTTAATTTTTTTTGTTACAATATTAGCTCAATATTTTCCCTTCCATGAGCAAATAACACCACTAGTCTAGGTACAGAAATCTTCTGATTTTGTAATACAGGTACTTATCACATTTTTTCATTACTTAAATTGGGAATATCACTTGTAACTTTATTTATACCACTTTAAATTAAAATCTGTTATGCTTCATCTGTTTTTTATAGCTCATAACATACCACAAACACATTTTAATTCTATCATTACTTATGCACTTTAATTTTTGTTCTTTCAGTTTAAGGAACTATTATTATATTCTAGAAGCCCAGACCACTGTTCAAATGATACAAATAAGCTTAATTTCCATTACATTTGAAAATGCTGTCTTTTGTTACATTTAAATGCAATTTCAGACAACAGAATGAGGAGTGCATAAATCTTTCAGAAAATGGCAACTGCTTTTTTATTTTAAAAACCTCCTTCTTTTGGGTGGACATCTGGCACTTACTTCTGTTTAAATTGTCTTTCAAAGCAATAATAACAATAATGCATCTGTGTTTGCTAATAGGAATCTTATAATTCCTTCCTGCTATTGTACAATGTTTCTGTCAATTTTTCTCTACAAGAGCTCTACTGACATTTCAAAGGTCTCAGCGTAATCTGTGAGCAAAAATCAGGCCTAAGATAAGCCATGAACTTATCAGGGCCATCTTCATTTCACTTTGAAACAAATCTATCCTATTTATCCAGAGAATCAAGAAAAGACAAAACTTTCAAGCAGTAGAATGGAGTGATTCCAGAATTATGTAGTCTGACTGTATATTCACAAACATCAGTTTCAGGCTACCAAGTAATTAGCCCAATGTATGAGACTTTGTTGTTCATGCTGGAAATTTGAACCCTTCTCACTCTGGTGAACCCTTTCCAATGCCCTTTGTTTATTCCTCCACTGTTTCACCTCACAATAATATCCCTCTGAGGTTACACAGAGACTCAGTCTGCTCTGGCAGGTGAAAACTATACCTCTGTCAGCTCACCATGATCACCATGATTTATTTGCAAGCTGCTGCTTCTGCTGCATCTTACCTTGGTAAGAACCTCTTAATGTAGCTAACTGCTTCCACATGATATTTTCATGATCCAAATTACTAACCATATCATCAAGAAAGCTCTAGATTTTCAACTAATATACTAGATATCCACTTTTACCGCAATCAACTGCGAAGCAGCACTGAGATGAGTTTAATCTGTAATTAAATCTCTGGAGCTAAATGTGGAACTACTATTTAAATTAGCATATGGTACATTCAATGCAATTACCAAGAGTGGAGCCAAATTAGGAAGGTATCCTTTAGGACAAGTGGTAAAGGTCAGCTATCTGGTACCAAGAAAACTATCAGTCAGAAAGATATATCAAATTGCAAAAAGGAAACATCATCATACCTAAGCATTTCAAGATTTCATTCTACTGAAAATTCGTGGGAGACTGCATCCTTGCAAATCAGAGGACAATGCCTTGGCTTTAATTTGAATGAAAACATAAAATACCAAGTTTGGACATTATTCATGTGAAAAGTTTCCTCTGTATTTTGACATCTGCAGAGAGATTAATATGAGAAGGGTGCTGCCTTTATTAACCTATATTTCTAAGGATTACTTGGTTTTGAAACGGTAGAAGAAACAGTATTTAAGTAGCGAGGTCATGATCTAACCAGCACTAGCAAATCCAAAATAGAGGCTCTGTTTTGTTGTTACAGGGCAGAGTCAACAATCAAAAGACAGGAAGGTAATTAAAGATTTGGCTTAATACCAGGCCTACAGCAGTTTTAGGAGCCTGGAGGTATTGTTTTCTAAGACACTATTAAATAAATGTAATGCTACATGCACACAACCAAGAAGCTCCAAATTCAGGCAAATCATTTCTCAATCCTGCTGTAGTGCCTTGACATCATGGCCCTTCTGCTTCTGTGGAAGAGACATGCAACACATCTCTTACGAAAAGGTATCCAAGAAAAGAAGCCGCAGTGTCATCACTTTTCCCCAGCTCCCTGGGAACCAGCTGAAATTCAACTGGAAGAGTTCACCAAGGTCTTCCTTCAGAGCTTATTCTGGACTCAGGGAGTCAGTTGATTCGTGTACCAACAGTTCTGCACTGCAGCTGATCAAGTGGCTATTCAGGAGAATATTTTATCAGGATTTCATTTGGCCTGAGCCACTGCTAGTGCCTGCTCGGCTCTTCCCTGCCTGTTGCTTTACAGGCAGTGATCTCACTGGTACAGTAAAAATGCTGGGAAGGCAGGAAAAGGTAAAGGGGGGAGCATGAAAGCAAAATGAAAATAGCACTAGAAAAAATTCCCTTTCCCACAAATTCCCAGAATTTTCCATCAGCATCTCTTTTCCGACTTCCCCTGATTGCCACCCTCTTGAACAAAAAAGCCAAACAAAACTCTTTTGCCTTTGGGACAAGTTACCTGTAGTTTTACAAAGTTTAAAGAATTGCCTCTGCTCCCCACTGTAACTTCTTCACAGAAAGGAATAATCGAACATGGGATTTGAAAGTTGTCATTAAAATAAGAGAATAAGAGGCTTAGCATTCATTGGCAAGGGGCAGGGGGAATGGCAGGCAAAAAAAAGAATACTGACAAAGGTAAAGCAGGAATACAGTAAGAGATGAGACAAAATAAACAAGCTAAGAGAAGTGTAGTCCAAGACAAATAGAGGAGAGTGATCAACAAAGAAAAGTAAATGAAAGGACCACAGACAAATAGGGAGAGAGAGAGAGAGACAAAGGGATGCAGGAGTACTAAACAAAGTTACACAGGTAGAGGGAGGGAGAGGGAAATGCCTTCCGTGATCATCAAACAAAGTAAAACATGCAATCTAAAGATCTAAATTTGAACCCTCAACTTCACATCCTTCAAACCTAGCTGCTTCAATGCAGCAAAATGGTTACTTTCATGCAAAACTGGGTTAAAGGTACTTCACTTACTGCATTTTCCCTATGTGGCTTTATCATGAGCTTATTTTTCAAGCAAATATAAAGAAATGCTCTCTCACTGATATGCTACAATACTGACATCACAAAATGGTTAAGATTATCTGGCATTGAAAAGGTTAAGGCAGCATATACAAAAGTGGTGTCAGAGCCAAAAAGTAAACACTCAGAGTGAGAAACTTGAGTTTTCTCTAACTATTAAAGTATTGTTATATGTTAAAGTAGTAAGTTAATGCAATATCAGGGGAGAAAATACATAAATCTCAAATTTTCATTCTGTTAATACTGGTGAAGGAATGAACCTACTAACAAAAAGAAGAAAAAACTAAACTCAAGTTAAAGTATGAACTTATTTTGTTTGTAAACTCTGCTTCCAAATTAATTTCTTCTCTTCACTGTCCTACTTTAACAAGGATTAAATCCTTGTTCATTGATTAATCCTTTAACAAGGATTAAAAAGAGAAATGTGCTTCAGATCTTACAGAAATTACCACCAGCAGCTTTGCATTTATGCTTCATTCCTGCAAGTGTCTACACGTACAAGTGTTTTAATCAAGGAATCCCATGAGATCACACTTCATAATTAACATCATAAACCCCTCATTTCCTACAGGTAGCTGTGTAGGAGTAAACTTAGTAATAAAAAGTAATGCCACGTCAACTTTTCAAAAAAATTGTTGTGTTTTGAATCTCCACATGTCCTGCTGATGTGCCAAGATGGAATCTGCTTCTCACAATGGCAATTTATTTGCGATGATATCTGCTTCCAAGTGTTCACAGTCCCACGAACAGAAAGGGAGCTACAGTGCACCCAGCAAGTGCTGAGAATATAAAACCAATGCCAAGAAAGATACTGCTCCCTACTGGCTCCAAGAAAGATACTGCTCCCTACTGGCTCAAACAGATAAGAACAGAGAGTAATTCCCTTATATATTTCTCAAATTAAAAAAATTAATCCACAGATAAACCATGGTTTTGAACTATAAAACAAATATCCCTTAAAACAGTCGCTAGATGTTAATTTTAGAAGTTGATCAGATGAAGCACACAGATTGTTTTCCAAAGGAAAACAAAGTGAGAAGAAAGCCAAAACCCTCCAAAGTAAATCTTCATTACTTCTAAGCTTTATAAAGGGAAAATTTTTTTTAAAAGCCACACAAACACTAAAAAAATAAACAAACTAACTAGGATATAATAATGATTTCTGTCCCAGAGTAAGGATACCTCAATCCTTAGCAACACTTACAGTTATTTTAGATGTTTTTAGCATTGTCTATATGTAACTTTTCCCTAGCCTCCCTACCTTCGACCAAGATGTGAAAGCGGAAAGCTGGAAGCCCGCCACCGCAGATTAGCGCTGATCCCACGTATTTCAAAGACCTTGCACAGAAAAACACCAGCAACCATTTCATGGACTTGACAGTTTGCAAAACATAACAAGATCCATACCTTGATTACCACACATCAAAACAATCTCACTTAAGGGCTTGCCTAGCCAGAGAAATACAAAACAAGCTGGAATGTCGATCTTAGGCTAAGGGCTCTTCTCCACTGACATCCCCCAGGGTCACTCACTGAGAGGTAAATGGGTCATTCTGTGGTTTCAACTCTTTCCAAAGGCGCTGGCATTCAACCACGTGAAAATGCTTCTATTTCATCACTGCTAAGGAGCTTGGAAGAACTGTCAGCTTTTCATTAAGAAAGTTGTGCCATTTTCTTATGCAGACTCTACATGTACTTACATTTTGGAAAAAATAAAAAATTAAATAGAACTTCTGAGCATTTACCCAAAGCAGGCTTGAGATATTTCAGTTGTCTAGCTTGGATAGGCCTCTCATCTCTGGAACTCAAAGAAAGGCCTGGTTTCTTCCCAGCCTGTACAGACAGGAGAGGGCATTTTTTCCTGTTTCTGACCTGCTTCTGAGTACAGACCTTTTGGATTTTTTTCCAAAAATTCTGATCTGTGAACTCTGAGCTAAATTTGGAACTGCAATCCAGAAATTGTGTTTATCTTTCTGCCTTAAATTTATACAATCAGATAACTCTAAGCCCTATAAACCTGTTCATTCAATCCCAAACAGTACTTTACACTAACAGAATACTTACCTCGAGATACCTTCTTCCAAGGTAAAACAGAATTGTTCCCTGTTTGCTATTTTCAATAGTGTGCAGCTGAAAGGGTTTGAGCTGTGTTTTATTCCATGCAGGAAGATAACAGATATCCCTCTTACACCGTGCTTTGGACACACACAGAAGCTACCAACAGTTCAGCAGTGTTTTCAAGTTGCTAAGCAAAAGCAGGCTAAGGAATGGCTGACATTAGACACTCATCTGATAAATTTTAATCCTACTGTGCAACTGTCAAAAATAACAGAATGGGCTTGCAGGAGAATGGCAATACAATTCTGCTTTCTATGAAGAGAGAAATATTTAAATTCTTGCTGCTCTGTTGGCTGTCCAGTATCACATACTGCTGTAAAATTCCATTATCAATGAAGATGTCACAGCTTATCATATTCCCCCTCCCTCTGGCAACAAATCAGGTACCAAAGGCAATTAAGAGTTTCAGGATCCTGCCTTTTCTCAGCTATGCAGTATCTTCTTCAGCTTAAGGTAGAACAATAGCAGGAAATGGTGGAATTAGAACTTCCCCCCCCCCCCCCCCCCCCCAGAAGGGGACTTCGAAACTTAGAAAAGAAACACCTATCAGTGCTCTACTTACACAACCATGAATTGGAGGAAACTGGTTGCATCAAGTGGATTTAAGCTGACTGACATGACAGAGAACCAGATTGTCACTTCCTGAAAGGGATGGGCAAATACCCTCCCCAGATGCACCTTCCTCTAACATTTCCTGTGCTGTTCCCTATTAACCCACTCATGGTATTCCCCAGAAACCTTACTATGTGAGCATGAAAAAAGGCACCCAA
This sequence comes from Cettia cetti, assembly GCA_013401135.1. Taxonomy (NCBI): domain Eukaryota; kingdom Metazoa; phylum Chordata; class Aves; order Passeriformes; family Sylviidae; genus Cettia; species Cettia cetti. The sequence goes on from VZUI01077842.1 coordinate 57,490, forward strand.
AAATCCTCCAAACACCTTCAGTGGAACAGATGAGAGCTGTTGCATGGAAATGCTATAAATACAGGAGGAACAAACATTGAAGGGAGACAGATAAGACATCCATTATGGAAATCAACTGAACTAACAAGCTCACTGCCTGAGGAGACAGAACGATTCCTGAACATTCCAGTATGGGGTTAAATTCTTTGGGGTTAACACAAACCCTCAACTTCACAAGTTATTTATAATAGAAAGGTCACTAAGTGCTAAAAACACAGGGATCAAATGTTCCATTTTATTGCAAGCCATTACTTCCTATGGAAAAGTAATTATTAACAAGATCCCAAGAGAGTTGAAACCTTAACAAGAAAACTTTCAGCTGAGGGATAGTGATTGAAGGGCAAGGCACTACCTGGGGATTACTGACTGTCTGGTGAGAGCTGATGGCACCTGGCTGGACTTCAGCTGATCCCAGCTGATCCCTGAGTCCCAGGAAATGTCTTGAATCTCAGTCATTATTCCTGTTGTGATATGACAACTAAATATGAACACGCATGCACTCACACTACAGTGTTCTAACATGGGATTTGCTGTTCCCTCTGGTATTCTTCAGGACATTGCTGCTGAATTAGAGCTCTGTAAATTAGCCAGCTTGAATCATTTCTCAACATGCCATTCATCTTATAATAGATTACATATGGTATTGCCACTTGTCAGGCTACTGCACAGACATTTTGCATCTATTTCTACATGTCTTCCTGTTTTAAATGTCTGCTCAGAGAAACAAAATCTCTGGTCAAAACTAGATTTCCTCCTTTAATCACATTCAGCCAGACATACCAGTTCTGAATTTAGCCTGGAATTTAGCTGAGTGTGCTTTACCTCTTAAATTGTTGTTTCCAATCCATGTATCTGCTCTCTTTCTAAACTTACACTGGGCTAGAATAATATTCTATGCTTTCAATATTAACGTTTTGCCTTTATAAACTATAGAGGCTGACACTGCAATGTACAAATCCTATTATGTCCACAATAAGCAACAGAGTTCTTTGGATGTGTATATCCTAAACATGACTTTAACACTTCCTATTTTAAGACACAATGACCTAACCCAAATCCAGGAGGAATAAAGCTAACTAGTTTTGTTCAGTTGTCCCAGCCTCAGCACTGGGGTGACTGACTTTCTCCTACTAGGAACAACAACAGATACTCAGGATGGAATAGCAGACTTCCACCTCATCAATGAGCTTTAGGGAATCAGCAGCAACACTTCTCCAAATCTTTTATACAGCCAAGCTGTTCTCAACACCAGAAGGGCTACTAGGCACTTATATGCTGCAGGCATTTAAAAGGTGAGCTCAGATTAGTTATCAATCATTCATAACTAAATAATAGCAAAAATAATTAGGCATTAGCATACTTGGCATATTTATCAATAAAGTCTCTGTGCATTTTAGCAGTACTTTTGCATTCCAGTCTCCAGATGCACTGTCATACCCAGTGAAAAATCTAATTTTTATGCTCCTTGTAAAGAATTTGAGGCTGACATGTAGAAGTTAAGTCTCATACAAGGCCACACATTAAGGACTGGGAACAGAGGTCAACAATTATGATTTTCAGTCCCCTTAGATTAAATACACAGCTCCTGGAGAGCAGTTCATTCCACAGGAATTCTCACAACACCAACCAGCCAGAAACTGCCTTGAAAATGAAGTTCACAATCTACTGGGTCATTATTAATGCGTGAACAACATGGGACAGTAAAACAACCACAAAATGAAGATATTTTTGTGAGTTCATGGTTATGTTTTGTGACAAGTGTGGCTCCCACACAGCTAAAACTAAAATATTTCAATAATCCAATTACTTTTTCTTCTCCCTAATTTTCCCATGACATGAATACTCATGAAAGGACCCTCCTGAGGGACTCCTTACATTCATGTTCCTGCATTGGGAAGAGGCAGAAGCTACACAAAACTCTTCTAAATGGGCAGCACATCACTCTGCCAGTCTGTTAGCAACGATAGGGCACCTGTGGAACGTGGCTACAGCTACACAGCATTGCTCAGAACTCAGCCTTTCCTTCCTTCAGCGGGTTGGGTGGAGTTTTTCCCCTCTTGGCTGAAGTGTAAGAGCCAAGCATAGTGTAACTCTCCCACCAGGTGTGGCCCTGAATACTGATAAACATCTGCAGACAAGATCTGTCTCCTTCTTATGCCATGAGCAATGAAGTGAAATGTTGCCTTTTTGCTCTCTGAGGAGAGCTCTGGGACTAATTCAATTGCAGATTTTTACTTTTTCTCCTGCCTAACACAGACCCTGTTCTAATCTAATGACTAATGCCTGGGCCAGAGAAGGAACAAGTTTATCCTAGCAGGAACAAAACCTCAGGATAAAATGAAGGAGCTATTTTGTACAAGGATATGCAACTAAGGAGTCAATTGAAAAAAAAAATCATTTTAGCATCGGTTACTTCATATACAGTACAGTAGTACTGTTTTGTTACTGTCCTATGATACTGTATGATTTTCTTACATGTAAAGAGAATCTGAAGGGAAATTCCATATAAATTTTTGCTGCCAAACTTCTTATCTGTTAATTATCTCATAAACTATAAATGACAGAAATCCTAAAACATGCTGTGTTTAAAAAAAAATCAAGAAAATTATTAAATGAAATGAGAAAACAAAAAATGTGAATACTGGAGGATAGGAGAAACAAAATCATGTGGCATTGCATCATTTGTTTCCTCTTCACAGTCAAGCAATCAAACTGAACTGGGGATATTGGGTCTGGATTTGACCTATCTCAGTAGTAAATCCAAACCAGATCCAAACCAAAAAAGCAACAAAGGATGACAGAGTACTGTGGTTGCCGATGGATTTGTCCATGGTGTTACCCTACCCTCTCAGTCATGAGAGACAGAAATGAGACCGTTTTGCTGCCAGAAAAAGCAACTGCCAAACCAACAAGGATAAGGAAGTGCAGTTTACAGAGAAGAGGATGGTTGTTGTCTGTTGTATGCTGAGATATCAGATACTACAAAACCAGAGAAGGTCTGTGAAGACTTAGTGGTTAAGGATGCTCAGAGCTGTCTGGGAAAAGAGCTGGGTGTTATTAGAATACATCTGTTTTCTCCTTCAGCGGTAAAGTCTTTGCACAATCATGACTACCTCTTGACTCTTGGAATAAAGTTTTCAATACTACAGACCCGTGCTCTCTGTAAACTCTGTATATCCAAATATTCTGGCTAAAAGGAGCCACTAAACTGCTATCAAAAGAGAGCAGTTTATCCAGATACTTCAGTGGATACAGACATCCACCACCTGGGTGGTAAATACAGGACTCTACATGTCAACTATCAGCATGAAAATCTCTGAAAAAATTGAAGGTAACTTTGTACACACTAAAATTCAAGTTTCTGAATTAGAAGAATTTCTATTTGAGGATTCATTGAGTACAATATAGCCTTCCCAATTACCCAGAAAAAAACAATGAAGAACAAAGTAGTTTGCTCTCTTGTGTTTTTTTTTACATTGTAAGCACGTCCTTTGGCATTTATGAGCAACAGTATAATGCTCCAGTTTGTTTTCATATAGCTCTTCCAAAGTACCTGGTATCACATTTTTTAGTCAGATAAATCTCACTTCAGAGTTCAGTTATTCAATTTAATCATACACTGAAGGAGAACGTTAATCCATTTTATGGGGGGTGCAAGCAGCTGTTGAACGAAGCCTCCAATAACTACCTTTTATGAAGGGATATAAATAAACAGAGTGGCTTCTATTTATAAGCTTCTAGTTCTGAGCCAATGTTCCTTTCAATTCCACTGCCAGGCTCAGAAAGGAGACACAAGCATTGAACTGACAAGAGACAAAATTGACCTTCAGCAATTGGGCTAAGTTGGGATGCAGGTCTGAATTTGAATGCCAGAGCTTTGGGGATTTTTTAGTCTGATTCACATCTTGAGATCACTTCTCAGAATAACAAAGACCTTCAGGTAACAACTCATAACAGAGCTATGTGTTTTTGAATACTAACAGAGATCTCTGAATATCACCCACATTTATGTCGAAGGATGGCAAGCACATGATGATTCTGTGAAGATACTTTAGGTCCTTTTCTGAAATCCAATGTTGAGACAATATTTCTCCATGCAACTGCATTGATTTCAGTAAACTGCAGTATTAAGTCAAAACAGAAACCATCAGAATCAGTTCTACAACTGATTCCTTGACACTGCATATTTTGAAAAACATTAAAAAAAATATTCATTTTTCTGATCAGTCCATTCCTCATGTGAGGAACATCAAGGGAAAAAAAAAAACAACCAAACCCCCCAAACTGCAAACCATACATCAACAACAGTCACAGACTAAGAAAATCATTATGTTCTAAAGAAACATCTGTATTTACTTAAAATTTACTATGCTCCATGTGAGGTTGTTATAAACACCAGGTTGTGTACCTTTGCTAAAAAAACCAGAGGACAGATAAAATATACAAGCATGGATTGTAAAATAACTTTAAAAAAAAGCAGCCTGGACTAGACAGAAGGGAAAAAATGACACCCTATCTATCATTAAAATATTTATGCAAGAACAGCGGGCTGTATGACTTATTTTTAATTCTGTGAAAAACTAAGAACTAAGCTCTAATGAGAAGCAGATAACCTGACTCTTTATCACAAGCCTGAATGTCTGAAGAAACAGACTCTCTTGATACTTTATTTATTATTAACTGCAGTGTTCTGAACAGCTGATGTTTTTTGAATCCCAAAGTCAGACACGTCAGCAGATGAACTACAGTACACCCAGTTATGTCATTATTTTGCATGGCCTTTATCACTGGGCGTGAACAGAAACTTCCAGGCGTGTGAAACTCAGAATTAGATGCAGTTCTCAGACATTCATAGAAACAAAAATTCCTTCTACTTAAAAAGTAACTTATACATGGGAAATGATTGTCTTTTGTTGTTGTTTGTGTTTGTTTGTTTGTTTTTTTAAGGAAATACTCTGTATAAAATCAATCATCTTTGCAAAAGAATTGTTTTCATGCTCCCTTACTAAAAGCAGAATTGTTCTACCATGTTGCTCATTGTGTGTTCAGGAAACTTTGCATAATGACGTTGCCTTGGTTGTTTTCCTTCGTAATTCTGAAGACATGCTATAGTCCAACGAAAAAATAAATCTGAAATTAAAAAATATTTTCAAATTATATATTTCTGTGATTATTCATGCTTTTAATAGAAATAAGAATTATAATTTTTGAATAATTGTTGCAAGATTATTATTTCATTTTTCAGAAAATTAGTATCCAAGTGAGAAGATTTATATGTTTAAGTAGGAATAGGCTCTGCAGTATGCACACAACTCATCTAGGCTGTCCTTGTGCAACCTTAGATATTCTCAAGGATTTGAATTACAATTTGTGTCAATGATTCCCAGATTTCTTTCCTCCTCACTCACTTCCCTTTTGTTCACACTTGTAATTCAAACTGCTTCTACAGAATCTTCTCCAGATGTCCTCTTGCCAAATGAAAATCAATGTGTCAAAACCATCTCTTCTCTCCTCCCAGCTCCTTCCCTCCTGTTTTGCTGTAACTGTCAACAATTCCACCATCCCCCTATTCCAAAAGCCTTTTAATACTGGTATAATTTTCAGCTCTTCTCCACTTGCAAAGCTCCACACATCCAAGCACATGCTTAATGTTAACCCTATTGCCTGCCCTAAAATCTCTCTGCAGTAAAGTTTCAAAATAGACACCAAATAAACATCAGGTGTCACAGACTGTCTGAACGAAACAAGGATTTACCAGCCACAGAAAGCATTACCTAAATCTGACAGATAAGAAAATGAAAATCCTTAGACCTGCCAATCCAAAACAGGTTCTATTTGCTTGCTCATACCAATTATTAATCTTCTGGTTTTCTACACACAGGTATAGAAAAAAAGGGAATGATATGCAAAATAATCATTAGCAAGACAACAATAATTCAGGCACTTACAAAAAAAGAAAATGCCATCTGTCTTAAGCAAGCCTGCCTCCTGTGAAAGTCTTAACACAATATCTTACACATCTCCTATTTCAAAGTCTGAAGACAATTGTGTCTTTATAATAGAACATGTAACTAAACTAGTCCCCATTACTTGACTTGTGTATCCACTTACTCATCTTAGTTCTCTTTACTATTCACACAACTTTACTCGGCACATGGCGCAAGCCCTTTGATTACAACCTTTAGATTTAACTTTAGAACATAAGTAAGATGAAAGAATTTCTTTCAGATGTAATTTCAAGGTCATTTTATCTTTTGAATAAGAGAAAAAAAAAAAACCACAACAGAAACTCATTTGTATTTTTACTCCATTTTAGAGTCCCTGGATTTCACTTTCATGGCATCTCCTTGAGGCAAATATTTTCCTAGGCAAGAATAACATGCACTTGTACATAGGACTAAAAAAATTACATTGTATGCAGCATAAAAGATAAGAGAATTAATATTTTTGGTTTCCTTTGGTCCATCTTAATTCAACACAAACATGTGAAAGATACTTCTGCCTGTGGAGGTAACAAAGGAATCCATTGTGATCTTTATGATTTAAGAAATTCTCTAAAACAAGAAAGTATAATGTATATTGTGCATTATGAAATGATAAAGTTGAAAGAACCTATCCTAGTCATCACAAATAGGTAACGTTTTCAAATACAAGAGACAATCTTCTATGTATACTTTAAATTATTAAAAACCCCATTGCCTCAGGCCTCTTAAACAAGTTGCCTGAGATAAGATGACCAAACCTTAACACTTTGTAAAATTCTCACTTTTTAAAGTCAGAATTTGCTTTCATCTGCTAATCTGGTTACTGCATTTTTTCATGCAGCTGGACTGCATGCAGCAGTGCACTTCAGAACCATAGCATGAAACAGAGACGGGTTTTATGAAATTAACAAACAAAAAGTGTCAAAAAATTCAAACCCATTATTCAGGAAACTGATAAAGACAAAGAAAGCAAACACCCCCACCCCCCCCATCCCCCGCCCCAGACAGTGACAGCTCATTTTATTTCAGATAAGCACTATCAAGCTTATACCAAATTTCTTAGTTATTTTTATGTAGAACTATATGTTGTTCACTGACTCTCAAGAAAGCTGAGATATGTGATAGATATTTGACACTTATCTAGTATCAATGGGAAGAATCTTGCCTAATCTCAGTATTTCTCAACCATTAAGCAATATAATTCCCTCAGCACTGATTACAAAAAAAAAAAAAAAATCCATGAAAATATTTTCAACTTACAGGATATGATCACTCCTGAGTGGTGCACTTGACTGATGCTTTTTGACTGAGAAAATAGTTTCCAGAAGGAGATGATTCATGTAAACCCAATATTCATGGAATATAGCACAGAGGTTTTTTGAGGGGGGGGGGGGAAATCCCATTCTCAAGAGATCAAGTGTTATTTCCACTGCCTTTGAACTTATCATTTCCCTAGTTAAAGGATGTTTTCATTGTCTGCTGCTCACATTTTTATAGGGACCATCTGAGAGTGTCATTTTGCAGGCTATCTTCCCCTCCATGACTCAGTGAGTTCTGCCAGTTCAGCTCATAAATAGGGCAAACAAGAACAGAGCCATATGGGAATATAAGTACAACTAATTACTGACTTGTTTTAGTTTCAGCCAAACCTGGACTTCATCCTAGTATTTTCTTCACATAAGCCATCATGTCACATGTTCAGGCAAAGTAAGGAACACTTATTTTCTAAAAGGACCTAATAATGACTTAGCTGACCAATACCCCAGTTTTCACTGCTGGTATTTCCATCCATATTTCCTACCAGGGAGCCCACTTGAAGCGAGCCTGATTATTTGTGGCATGAAGAGGTGGGGGGAAAGCAAGCCCCAGCCTATACACAAGCTCAATTTTTTGGGAAATAGGCAATGGTTTGGAAAACACTGCACTCACTCCATGTCAGCACAGTGCTGAAACACAGGTCACAAACTAATCTCTGTCAACAGAGAAAAACCAATTGTCAAGGTACAATTGGCAGGCAGCAGTTCCACCCATTCACCTTGCAGCAGAGAAGATAGAAGTGACAACATACTCATTCACCCTGGCGAGACAATGACTGCAACAGCGGCCAGCATGAGCAAAGGCCGCACGTGTACAGTTTGAAAAACCCTTTCTATGCTGTTTGCTGGCCAATCTTGAAGATTCAAAAGCTACTTTTCTATTTATGTAGAGTGGTGGAGTGGGCTTGCTGTTCCTTCCCTGTTAGTTTTGGTACTCATTTTGAAAATCTCTCTTAAATCTCTCTTTCTTTTGCTTTCTTCACAGGTGGTTGGTACAGAACTTAAACAAAAGGTTTTTAGGATCAACAACAAAGGATCATTCAAAGAAAATCCAAAGACACAACTGTGAAGAATATGAAGGCAGTGCTGAAAAACCCCAAAACCTCTGGGACAGCAGCAGATAAGCTAAGGATAGTAGGAGTACTAGAGAGAAAAACACAAATGGAAATTTTAAAATTTGTGAAAAGACATGACAAAAAAGGAGTCCAATTATTCTTGTACTACTTTGTTCCACTGCAAAGAGAATGATTCTATTTAAGTGAAGCTGACTTGTGCTTGGTTTTGGTTGCTGAATTTTGGTTGCTTCTGCAGGACATTCATATGCTGACAAATTTTTAGCAACTTATTTTTCTCCAATTTAAATAATGCTCTTGTCATTCAAATGCATTTTAATTGATTGTATTTTTATGCTTCATATATTAACAACCCTCACAACAATTTCATAACTTCATTAATTGAGGCACAGAGCCGGTATTGGAGGAGTATGATGGCTAGACAAGTTAGAAACAAGTATTCTCTTAGATTGCAGAGTTGTGTTCTTTCATTCAAATTCTTTTCAGTGTCAGCACAAAGAAACAGCCCATCTTTCTCAACATTGATCATCTGGACAAGCTCATGATTTCGCTCAGCACAACAGTATCCACATTAATAAAAAAAATTCAAATCCCCTCAAACTAAGTACATTACAAAATAAAGGAAGGGAATAGCATTTGTGTAGAAACAAACAATTGAACAGAATACTTGGCTTTTTTTCCCCTGCTAGATTTATTGAGAAGGTAGAAGCCAAAATTATTTTCTTTTTGTTGTTGTTGTTGTTTTTGTTTTAATTTAATGCCAATATTTAGAAAAAACATCTGGTTATTCTACACAACATTAAAACTAAGATTGCCAGAGAACAGAACATCTTTCATAAAGAGTACTGAATGCACCTCTTAACTTTCTCAGTGTCCTGGGGTGACTTTTTGATGCTTGTATCCCCAGCTGTCTGCTCTGTTTATGCTGTATGTTAAGTTCTGTACCTT
>VZUI01077845.1:0-10858 GCA_013401135.1 Cettia cetti
GTTTAAATCTACTCTGGACTGAAAAACCCAGAGGAGCACCGAAGGCTCGCAGCTGCGGCCCACCGGGCCTGGACCTCCAGAGGGACTGGGACTGACAACAGACTGAGTGAGCTGAGCTGCACCCACGGCACGAACTTTTCTCAGTTTGCCATCTCTCTTCGGAGCGGCGAGAGGTTTTATTGTGTCACTGTTCATTTTGTATTTTCATAGTATCCATTCTTAGTGTAAATATTCTGTTTGTTAAATAAATAGTTTAATAGTTTTTTCCACTTTTTCTCTGAGGAATTTTTTCCTAGACTGGCTGGGAGGAGGGGCTGTTTGGGTTTGCCTCCCAGCAGAACCCCCTTCAGAAATTTCCTCCCAAATTTACCCTAAACCAAGACACAGTATCACAACGATTCCTGCCTGGAACTGTTCAGTGGTTTAATATTGTTGTGAAAATGGAGACTCAGTCTCTGCTTTGACCAAGGACATCACACGCCCTCAAGCTCTTCTGAGCAGCTTATTTTTCCATCACCATCCCTGACTGCTCCATCCTTTCAATGAGAAAAGCTCCCACTGATTTTTGAACTTTATTGCAGCAGATTCATTCAGTATTTTTACTCTTTCATAGTAGTTAGAATATAGTTTATTTGCCTCCACATGACATACATGATATAAGGTACTAAGGAAATGTTTGAAGCTAATAAAAACAGCACAAATCCCTCCCAGTTCCTCCATCCTGCTGATTTCAAAATATACTAGCTGAAACAAAAGTGACTGCTAGGACAGACAAATGTATGAGATATGAAATATTTCTGGGAATAGCTGCTAATATGCAAGCCAAGCATCTTATGTTAGGATCATGTTCATAAATCAGGAAAGAATTGTGAACTCATTCTGATCCTACCAGTCCTGGAGGAAGGTCACCAAACACTCAAGGATAGTACAGACCAGTGTGTCCTCACTTCTGAAATTTTTTAATTTCTAGTGTTTCAAAAAGGATAAACACTTTGGCCTAGATCATGAATTAGCAGCATGTTTTTTTCCCCAGAAGTAAAAACCTGCAAATTATAATCTTAGACTTAAACATTCTTTATATTCCTTATTAAACCTTTTTTTTTTTTTTTTTTTTTTTTTTTTTTTTTTTTAATCAGTGTAGACACTAGTAACAACATGCAGGGAAAAAACAGGAAAAAAATGTATGTTTGGTAATATTTAATCAGGGCCACATTTAAGTCAAAATTGAATGCTTTCCTTACAAATACACTTTTGTGCAAATAGAAGCTTGCCTAGAGGAGCCCATTCCTTGCATTATGCAGGCAATCAGGTTGAAAAATCAAGTTGGTCTTATAATCTATGAATCAAACTCCATTTTACTAGTGCGAATGAGAACAAAGTCATACATGGATGGCAAGAACACCAGACATGAAGCAGGCATCTGTACTTTTCTGAATCCCACTAGACCAGTCCTCTTGGATGGGTAGGCAGAGACGTGGTCTTTCAAGAAAAATAGAGATCACCCAATTGTTTTTAATCATTGCTAACATAATAAAATATTAATGAAAAAAATAGGGCAAAGGTGAAATCCTGAAGAAACCTCAGTTCCTGGCATTTCCACGGAAATCCATGGTCTAATAGTGGGTGTTTTTCAAGCATAAGTTCCACAGAACTCACTGTTCTGTAAGCATCAGAGGACAACAAGCTGTGATAGTAAAGACGAAATTCCAAGAAAGAGCACAACATAAAGGGCTTCTCTTTCTTTAGGCACCACATCTGGGATTTCAAGGCACTGAAGAGGCAGATGAGTCAGTTATGCTCAACATTCCCACTCCTGACAAGCCTATGGAGGAGCTTCTGGAGGGTTCTGCAGACCCCTTGGGGTTGAGGTGATAAAAATGAAAGTAAAATTTGACCTGCATATTTCTTCTTTCCTTGTAATGAGAAAAATCACTAATTAAAGCCAAGAAGAATTAAATATCCTGCATCAAGCTCTACAAAATCTGGTTTCCAAATACAAAAACACTAAATACAAAAACACTGCTTCCACTTTGGCTCAGAGTAGCAATTCACACACTACACCCTCAGGGCCATGATTCAACCTCCCTGCATACATACTTTTTTTCCAGCTGGGAACAGCCTTTAATTTTTTATCACAACTCTGCTATCTGCCTGAATTATTTACATTATTTATACATGTGCATCAGATCCTCAGTTAACTAATTTATAGCCACTGAAGGATGTCAAGAGCTGATTTTTAATTTTCAGTATATCCTTTTCTGAAAGTTATGGCATTGTTCTCAAATTAGGTAAATTAAGCACTTTTTCACCTTTGGGTCTATTTTTTTTTTTTTTTTTAAATTTTGTTTCAGGGAGATTGGTAATTTGAGGTCTGTTATGCTTCCTTGCTGGATCAGACCCCACACTCAGAGTATGATGATGCCTTAAGTCTTTGTTCTGGGACATTCTCACATGAAGGGGCTGTGTTGTCTCTTCAATGACCAAATCAGTGGGTTGGTTTTGAGGTCAAAGCTATGTGTGTGCAAGAGGGCTTTGTGGTAAGCCAACTCACATAGAAATCTAGAGTGGCTTGGGACCAAAGAAAATAGTGTTGTTTGTAATAACTTGGAGAAAAATCTGTGAACAACATTTGCTGGAAATGAGCTTGTGGGAAATACGAGACTCCTGTATTTCACATACTCTTTTTTTTTTTTTTTCTGCTTGCTTCTAATAAATGTGTTAATGGCTTGCTTTGTGCCAGCTGAACTTGATAAACTTGAAGGAGGCTGAAGGATGATAAAACCATGTGTTTGAAACAGCTGAGCTAGGTCCCACAGCAGAAGGAAAGGTCTCTGTTTTACCTTGGGTGGAGCTGTCAGCTGCTGGAGTGGTTGATAGTTGAAAAAGGAATGAGGTTGATCTGGGACTTCAGTAATAACCTAAATGCTGGAGAAGACCTGGCTTCTACTGCCAAGCAGCCAAGAGCCTGGAAGAGAGAGTTACTCACCAAAAGGCTGCTCCTCCCACTGCTGGTGGGGTGCTGAGGTACCAGATTTCTGTGCTCACATGGGGCAGTGAACACCAAGGTTACAATTGGGGCCCAGGGTCTGTGGCCTGAGGAGTTTGCTCATGAGCCTGCAGTAGCATCCCATGAAGCCTGTGCCCCTGGGAACACACATCCTTAGGGAATATGCTCTCATGGAAGAAAAATTTCATTTACACAACCTCAGGCTCATACCAAACATCAGATCAGCTCAGAAACATCTGTCCAGATGAGGAGGGATCCAACATGAGCAGGGGATGAAGGAAGAGAATGAAGTATTGTGCCCAGCACCTCTGCATAGCCAGCAGAGGAGCCAAAGTGAGTGTCTTCCCTGTGGAAAAGGGAAAGTACAAAACTAAGGACAACCCTTGTGCAAAGAGGGGACCATGAATAAACCTCTGGGCTTTTTCCCAGAGAATGAAACCTGTCATGTTTCAAGTGTTGATCCATCCAGAACTGAAATGAGGTATTCTTGATGCAACTTGATGTGAAAAAGCAATGACAGTGGATAACACTGATGTTCCATGTAACACAAAGTGAAGCAGAGGATTTCGATTTGCATATGAAGAATAGCATCAGTTTCCAGAGATAATATTCATAAATGACTAAGCTTAATCAAGTCAAGACTTTCCATATTCTGCTATTTCAGTTTTCATTCTCTACTCATTTTCTTAGTGAATACCAGATTGGGGGAGAGATATCTTGACTATTTGCAGTTTGATAATCCTACCAGAGCCTTGATATCACTAAAATGCATGACCAGTTATTCACAGATGACAAAAATACTGCAAAAAAAGGCAAAGGATAAAGGGGGAAATTAATATCATAAGAAAACATAAATCATACAGTATCAAAACTGAAAGGCACACTTACATGATGAAGAAGATAATGGAAAGCACCAAGACAGGAAGAGACTTGTGAGGGTTTTTTTTTTAGATAAACATAACCATCTCATGGTATCTCAGAATGCATTAGTAGGTGAACTAAACACAATAACTAAGTTTGGAAACAATCAGGCAAAAGAACCAAGGATAATTTAGGTGTTAAAAATTTGCCTTGTAACAAAAGTCACAAAGTACTGATACTGTGTAGCTGTCATAGCTAGGAGAAAAACGTGTGTCTTGATCAGATTCTTAGAGTGCTATGGAAGATGACTGGAAAATGTTCAGTCTTGGGAGAAAATAGTAGAATGAGACCTAGAGGATAGAGGTGGGATCTAGATGTGTAGTAAGTGATTGGAGCAGCTTAGAACAGAGAATGTGGTTGAAATGTCATTGCTAATAACTTTTCAAATCACCACAGGATATTTATCTCCATTTTGAGCCTGAATTAACTGCCAAAATATTAATGACCTCTTACACAAGAAGTCAGACAAGATGATCAACCTTGGTCTCCTCTGATCTTAGAGCCTATGACTAATGTATCATCTGGTTTTTGTCTCATTCTCTCTAGGGAAGAAGGAGAGAAAGTGGACTGTTTTGTTTTGGAAGTATTATTGGGAGGTTTTCATGTTCTGTACTTATTTTAGATGTGGGGTCAGAAATGTGCTATAGTTGGACTGTTTGGAAGAGTTCTTTATGGGAAACTTGTTGCATCCTGGCCTCTGAGACTGCTTTGTATTTCATATCTCCTCTATTAGAAAGTTTTGCAGTGCCGGAGGATTGAGATATTCCCAGTCGGGCAGCTGTGGGTGATCTTTTGCCACTGAACCCTTAAGGAGTGGGTTTATGGCTCAGAGTTGTAGGAAACTATTACGTACAGAAAAGGCATCGTCTGATTCCATATCTGATGCCACTTGATGCAGTATTTTGCATCCCATGGAAAGATAACCCACTGCTGATTTTGAAGACCTGTGTTGCTCCTCTGCTCACCCACAACTTTTCTTTTATAGAAAATGAGCAATGTAAAGCCCACAAATGCTTGCTGAGGAGACAGTATTGGCCCTTTGAACTCTGTCAAAGTTCAAAGATGACAGGCAGGGCTTCTTAGTCACTTTTCAAATATTAAGATAGCTCCTACTAACACTTGCAACCAGCCAAAGATAACTATGACACTCAGATATATCGATGGTGTGACTAATCAAAATTATTTTTAAGGGGAAAAAAATTTATCCAGCAAACCAGATTATATTCTGATTAAAAAATGTTATTGCTTTGCAGTGCCTAATGAAGCATGCTGTTAGTTTCTTTAACAAGAAACTATATCTAGAGTATGTGTGTGTGTGTGTGTATATATATATATATATATATATACTATATCAGAAAACACAAAAAAAAGGAAAGGGCAAAGTTTTGTAAATATACAGCCAATCTTTACTAATGTATTGAAAAAACATCCCATCCCTGGAAATGTTCAAGGCCAGATTGGATGGGGCTTGGAGCAACCTGATCTAGTGGAAATGTGTGTGTTGGGTTGATCTTGGATGGATGTCAGGTACCCACCAAAGCTGCTCTATTACTCCCCTCTACAACTGGAGAAGGGAGAGAAAATGTTGGAAATGAGTTGAGATAAAGGAAAGATCACTCACTAATCACTATCACGAGCAAAACAGACTGAACTTGGGGACATTAAAATGATTTTATTACCAACAGAATCAGAACAAGATAAAATGAGGAGTAAAATAAATCTTAAAAACACCTTCCCTCTACCCTTCCCTCCTTCCTAAACTGTCCCTCCCTTCCAGTGGTCCAGAAATACAGGGAATGGGGGTTACAATGAGATGAGCTTTAAGATCCCTTCCAACCCAAAATATTCTATGATTCTATAATTTTATGATTGTCATCACTCCCTTTGACAGTACAACAGAGCACTGAATTAAGAAAGCAGTTGTTACTTTACATGTAAAGAGAGGTGGGATTATGTACCATATGCACAAAATGGAGTCTGGACTAGAAGTCATCTGAAGTAATAAGGACCTGGGTTTTTAAAACCCTTTGGTCTGACCAGAACTAACTGGTCCAAAGTCACCAATAAAGTGACATAATCCTGTTCATTCATCACAGCTTGTAAATGATAACTGCTGGATTATTTTGGTTAGTAAGACCTCAGCTTTCTGTATGGAGGCTTTGTAATTTATCCAAACCAGGGCACAAGAGCTAAGAAGCCTGAATTTGAATTAAGTTTGGTTTCTAATTTTACATTTCAGCTTCTTATTTTTGTGGCCAGCATTAAAAAGGGATAGGAGTAGAGCATCATTGGCAGCATTTGTGCGTCAAGGAATAGGGTTTAATCTGCCACTTTTTGCTGAACAATCCAGCCCACAAAACAGGCAGAGGCTATGCACCAGGAAAGAACTGGTTCACTATTTCTATAACAAATCATCATTTGCCTCCAGGCACTATTCATACATACAATAACAACTTTCCCTGAAAATCTGGCACCCTGTGTTAGTAAGAAATCCATTGTTCAATAAAAGGAGTAGAAATCAGGATTGGAACCAAGATCTTTTGACCTTTATCAATGTGAGACTGCTCAAAGAAGAGGAAATCCTGTTCCCTTCAATTCATTAGCAAAGTGTCAACCTCCTTCTGGTGGGTACACACTTCGATAAACTTACACTTAAGGTACTTTTATCCTCCTCTCCAGAACATTTTAGGTCTCAGAACAATTTTTTTCTAAGATCAATAAGAAAGTGCAGGTTTCCACTTATATCTGCAATTTTTAAAGAAGTTGTTTGGGCCTGAGCCCTATGGGATATATGGTATCTGCTGTAGCCAACTGCAGTTGGGGTGCTGACCTCTTTTTTTTCTGGGGTCTTGAAAGTGCTCAGCATTCATGATTTTGCACCTTTGAGGAAGGAGGTCTGGTCACAGAAGTGATCCTGGCAAGTCTGAGTGGAAACGTAAACCAAAAGATCACATTGAAGGTCAGAGCATCACATCCTTTTGTTCATTCAGTCACAGAATCAAAGACTCCCTGAATAATTTGGGTTGGAAAGGACCTTTGAGATCCTCTAGTTCTGACCCCCTGCCATGGACAGGGACATCTTCCACTAGACCAGTGTTCTACGGTGACTTTATGATGCTTGTATCCCTAATCATCTGTTCTGTTTGTGCTGTATATTGAGTTCTGTACCTTTAAGACTGATTCTGAGCTCAAAATAGGAAAAGAAGAAGCGTGGAGTTAGTTTTGAGAAAACTGCCTGACTCTTACACATTCCAGTTCCTGGAGTGTGTTCATCTGGGGCACAGACAGCAGTGGGACAGAAATCTCCTTTGCTTTTAGTTAGTTTTAGCTAGCTGAGGCAGAGAAGCTCCCTGGACTGTTTTTTCTCTTTTCCTTGGGACTGTTTAAACCTGCTCTGGACTGAAAAACCCAGAGGAGCACTGGGAGTTCACACCTGAGGCTCACTGGGCTTGGGCCTCCAGAGGGACTGGGATTGATAAGAGACTGAGTGAGCTGAGCTATACCCACGGCAAGGACTGTCTCAGTTTTGCCATCTCTCTTCCAAGGGGCGAGAGATTTTATTATTTCATATTATTCATTCTTTGTGCTTGTGGGCATTTTGTTTGTTAAATAAATAGTTTTTTCCACTTTTCTCTGAGGAAGTTTTTCTCAGACCAGCTGGGGGGAGAGGCCATTTGGGTTTGCTTTCCAGAGGAACCTCCTGTGGAGGGTTCCTTCCAAATTTGCCCTAAACCAGGACAACTAGGTTACTCCAAGCCCCATCCAACCTGCCCTATAACACTTCCAGAGGTGAGACAGCCATAGGTTCTATGGATAACCTGTGTCAGGACCTCACCACCCTAATAGAAAATAATTTCTTCTCAATATCCCATCTAACCCTGCCCTCTGGCAGTGTGAAGCCATTCCTCCTTGTCCTGTCCCTCTAGACCTTTGCCCAAAGTCACTCTCCAGCTCTCTTGGAAGCCCTTTAGGCACTGCCAGGGACTCCAAGGTCTCTTCAGAGGCATCTTTTCTCCAGGCTGAACACCCCCAGCTCTCCCAGTCTGTGTCCAGAGCAGAGGGGCTTCAGCCATCAGAGCATCTCCATGGCCTCCTCTGGACTTGCTCCAACAGGGTCCTTCCTGGAAGGCTCCAGAGCTAAACAGTTCAGTCAGATGTGATTTTTAGATGTTCAGCTCCTGTTGTGCAGTTTAGACCAATATTTAAAGTAATCTAAAAAAAAAATAGTTTGTAAAGGAGAAGAAATTTAAAAAGAAATGTTGCTTAAACCTACTGGAGGATCTTGCAAAGAGGTATTGTAATAAATACATCAATATATTAATAGATCAAAAACAGTCATAATAGGTCTTGGGAAGGTCTATTTCAATATATATACATTAATATATTTGTAGATATTCCCAAGATCTATCAGAAGTGGTTTTGAGTAATACTTCCTTTTAATCTTCTCTCCTTTGTAAAGCTTTTTTATTAACAGATATGCTGTGAGAGTCATTCTGACACAAGCTGGTGTGCACTCCCTGATGGTGCCAAGAACTGTATTTCTTGTTTCCTTCCTCCCACTGCACTCCTGTATTTCTCGTGAAGGAACTATTGTAACTCACATGACTCAGGTTTATTCAACATGCTGCCAGACCCAATGTGCTGTCAGATTTGTTTATTGGGATTATATCCTTCCAGGCCTTTTATGGAAAATCACAGACAGCCTCTATTTCAGCATGTATGCTTTTGGTATCAACAAACCACTGAGTAACACAGTCCTCCCTCCCCTCCATGATAGCTTGTCATATAAAATTCTCTTGTCTTTCTTTCTGAACCTGCCTGATTTTACCCACATAGATGAAGAAGACTTAGACAAGCTGAAAATTTTTGCAATATGTTTTACACTCAAGTTTGTTAGCTTTCATGCCATTTCTAAAATTTGGGAGTGCAGAGGTGCAACAACAACAACAAAAAAACTGATGAAGAAAGAAAAACTTCTGCAAGTGTCCCTTTTACATTATCCTGCTAGTCAAGAGTCACTCTGTTAAGGTAAATGCTTCTGAGTAATCTCAGTAATAACTTCAGCTATGCAAATCTTTTGAATGTTGCTCCTTCTGGAAAGAGACAGTGTTGAGATAAAATAATGATTTATTTTTTGAGGGGTTGACAAGGTCTTTTCCCAAACGTACAGCAAGATCAGTGCAGCTCCCTGAGCCAAAACAGAAACTCACTTCTCATCCCCTGCACAGTCCCTCCAATCACTTGCAGCAATGACCTTTGAGAAGTGTGTTTGAAGAACGATAGCTCAGGTTTGGCAGCACATCTCCCCTGACCTTTTTTAAAATGCTGCTTTTTGGTAAGGTGTCCTCACCATGCATGTTTCTGCTCCCAGTCCAGCTCAGCTGTGCAGGGAAATGCTCCTGCTGGAATCTCTCCCCTGCCTGCGTGTCAGAGCGGAGTCATGCTCTTGCACATTAAGAATGTGCACAAGCCAAGTACCAGAGCTAAGATGACAATTCTTAATCACCCACTTGATTATATTTAACTGCTAGCCTAAGGGCTTTCTTTTACTTTTCAATCCCCTGGTGCTGATAGTATTTATACACATATTTAACTTTATGTACCCAAGTGTCTTATGTCAATTAGCCCACTCTGATAAATAAAGCATAACACATACGTAAATGCTTCCAGGAAGAAAACTCTGATCCTCTTTATATCTTTCATATCTCTAAAAGAAAATACTCTATGTAAATCCAGTCTCTATGAAAAACTCATTTTGTCACACCATTTTGCTGTTGGACAATGATATTGCTGCTGCTGTGGCACATAAGCACTGCAAGAGGATGTTATCTGAGGGCTTGAGACAGCCAGTCCTAGGTGAAGGTCTTTCCACAACCTTTAAAACTGGATCAAAAAATGTCCAGAGTGAGGGAAAATTGTCCACAGGTGAGAAATCAAGGGAAAAATTTGACACATTCAAATCAAAACCCTTGCCCTTATTTGATGCCAGAATTTTACCACTGGCATTTGGCTTTGAGCATATCAAGCTGCCAACCTGTAGTGTAAAGTTAGTGTGTCATCAGGCTTAGCAATGAAGTGAAATAGGAATTGTATGTCTTTTGAATTAAGTTGAAGCATAAGGTGCTGTTCTTAGAAATGGCTGGGATTTGTAACCCAAGACATGTCCTCCACCTGAAACTGTGCAAAGGGCCACCTATTTTTTAATGGCCTATTTAACATTACACTGTTGCTGTCCCTCTGTCCCTAAAAGTGTGATTTGTCACCTGGTGTGCAGACAGCCAATCTCACATGCAGAGCTGGGGTATTTGATTATTTTATATTTTCAAAGATGGGTGCTAGGTAGTAAACCCACAGAAAGATAGCAGTCTCAAAACTTCACACTATATATACATTTTAGCAAACAAGGAAATCTTGGTTCATTGGTTACAAGTTACCTAGTTCTCTTATTAATTACTATCCTACTTTCTATTGGTTGAATGATTCTCTTGCTTCTCGTGCTAATTTTTTTTGCATGCTCAGTCTTTCTCTTCTTTTGGTGGGTTTCTCAGGTCTGTGGTCCATGAGTCAGTGGTTGCAATCTCCCCCATGGAATTACCTCTTGCTGCTTGGCTCAGTGTGTAAACTGCAGGGTGAGCTCTGGGTGGTAGGAACCCAAGGCAATGGGAGTCATGCTGGCACCAACCCCTTACATTACAAAGGTGTCCTGGTTTAGAGAGATAGGTATCTGCCAAGGAAAACTGGAGTTTTCACTGGAATGGAGAATGTAACTCCCCTTCCCTCCAAATTACTATAATTTTGCAATTAAGGGCTTTCAGGCAAGGATTTGGGAATAAGAATAGCAGTTCTTTACTAAGAATATTAAAATAAACAAATGTAGTAGTACAGAAAGACAAGCAAACAAAACAAACAGGAAAAAAACTAAAGAAAACC
>VZUI01077864.1:0-12967 GCA_013401135.1 Cettia cetti
TTTTGGATTTGTGCTGAACACAGGGTTGTTAATACAGAGATGTGTTTGTTATTGCTGAGCAGGGCTTGTGCAGAGCCGAGGCCTTTTCTGCTCTCCACACTGCCACACTGGCAAGGAATTTGGGAGTGCATGGAAGGCTGAGAGGAGACACAGCTGGGACAGGTGACCCAGACTGACCTAAGGCATACTCCAGACCATACGATGTCATGCTCAGTTTATAAGGAAGGGGGGACATTTGGAGTGATGATGTTTATGTTCCCAAGTCACCACTACATAAGGTGGAGCGCAGCTCTTCTGGAGATGGCTGAACAGCAGCCTGCCCATGAGGACAATGAATTAATTGTTTTATTTATTTGTGTGTGTGGTTTTTACTTTCCCTATTAAACTGTCTATCTCAACTCATGAGTTTTCCTGCTTCTACCCTTCCATTCTCACCCTGATCCTGCTGGTGGGGGAGTGAGTGAGTGGCTGCATGGGGCTTGGTTGCTGGCTGGGGTGCAGCTACTACAACTTTCAAGCCTAATCAGTAGGAAAGGAGACCTTATCAGTGGAACAGGCAGCTTATATATATATATATGAAAATTATATATATATATATATATATATAAAGAATGGCTTGCTTTTAACCATCAGGATTTCCTTGCTGAGAACATGGCATTCAAGAGATTATGAGTCCTGTCCACTTCAGAATATGGATCAGTTTTGCAACCTGCAAATTTCCACCCCTAGAACAGCATTTCTGAGATTTCTTACCCCTCTATTAACAATAGCTTTTCTACCAGCATGAAAATACTGGTAGAGGGAGGGAAAAAACATGCTAAAAATAAAAGATACACTTGGTTTAACTTTTCAACTTTTCACAATTTTATTAATCTTCACAAACAGGCACTGAAGAGTAGAAAAAGAGAAATAACCTCTGGTTTGTATACATTCCCAAGTGTTGTCATCTTCCCTGTCTCTCCCAGAGATCCTTTCTGGTTCTAGACCCCAGGACAGGGATCTAGTTTGTTCCTCAGGTGCCAGCTCACACTTTGGGGAGGAGTTAGCTGTGGTCACTGAAGCTGCTTGGCTGGAAGTTCAACACGCTCAGCTTTCCCATCTGAAACTCCCAGGAGAGGTATGATGGAGCAGGTGGGTATCCTGGTGACTATATATATAAGGACAAGAGGGAACTACTAAAAAGCAAAACAAGTGATTCACAGGGGGAATTTGATTCTTTGAACAGATACCAGGCTTATCCAAGTACATCTGGAAGTCCAAATGGTTTTTGAACAAATGTATTTGTTCTTTAGCTGCCAACTCTACAGAGACTAACTTCCAAGTGTGTTCCATTTGTGTAAAACCACATCTGAATGGCCCTGCCAATCACAAGGCAAATGTTTTGTAGGGCAAGTAAATATTCCAGAATACAATTTTACACAGAAATTTGGCAACTAAAGAAAACATTTTAATGCTCTCATCCAACTCTCTGGGGTGTTTTTCACTCGTAACTGCAGTTACAGATCTATTGCAAAAAATATATCATGCCAGCCTCTGTAATGTCCATGCACTCTGAAGTAAATTTTATACTTTATCAGATATAACTTTGATGGCATAGAACTCTTCATCATCTTATAATACCTTTTACCTTATTGCTACTCCAGTAAGACTGACAAGACTTAGCAGTATATCAATAGAGAAGGGACAAAGCCCTATTGATCTGCTTGAAAAATCACTTTTTTCTTTTTTTCATTTACAAAGATATTTAGCTCCCTTCAAATCATCTGTCAGCCTATGAAAAAAACACAAAACAAAACCCCAACCCCACAACCAAACATAAGTAGGAAAGTGATATGGAAACAAAAGACTGAAATTAAAAACATTATTTATGGGTAAAAATACTGGCCATTGTTCTATCTATCCCCTAATCAATACTGGAAATAGATGAAGCTGAGATAGTCCTGTGATTTAAGGGAGTGTGTGGTTTGGTGAAGAATGCCTGGGCTTTCAAGGAAGCCAGCTGTTTGCTGCATGAAGGCAGCAGCAGTTGTAGGAAAGCTCTGGAGTCACTATGTTTGACAAAAGCATCTGCCAGGTGGATCCCAGTGCTGCTGAAGGACAGTGGAAAGGCTGACCAAGGCACTCGAGCCATGACTGCAGCTCCAGCAATACATTCCTGAACCCACAGAGAAAAGGTGTTTTGCTGGCCTGGAGACTGGCTCCTGTCCCTCTTGGCCTTGAAGAGGAGCTTAACATGTTAATAGAATGTTCAGCTGAGACGCTATCCAGATAGCTGAAATAATACGTACATGTCAAATCAGTATGGCCTGCCACTGTCTGAGACCAACAATAGGTGGGTATACAGGTCAGGGTTTCAGTATGAGAACATGCAAAAAGCATTTCTGCAGAAGTTAGAAAAGGACACTGAAAACTCCAGTGTCTTCTGGAGGCTACTATGAGATACCCACATTTAGGCTCAGTTACTAAAGTGTGAAAGCATTTTGTTCCACCTCCAAAGCAAATCTTATGTACCAGATCAGAGGGATTTTGGGGTCTTCATGATACCAAAAGATACAGCTCTGTTTAAGACAGGCACAAAAGTCCTGAGAGGTGTTGACAGTTTATCACACTTTTTTGTGATGAGGATGAATCCATTTGGAACAGCAATAAAAACAATTCTATCACAGCTCTTCCTTTCAGTTCTTGTCATTATCCAGTGCTTGTTCCAGTTTCAGAAATTATATTACTTCAGGGCTTTTAGTGTCAGCACTGCACACAAGGACAGCTACCATGTTCCCACCTCCCACAGTTGCTACTGGCTTGTTTAATTTTATCAAACAACTGCCACTGTGATCAAATCCATCACTATTGAGTTTACCAGTTAGCACAGAGTTAATTAACAAAAAAATTAATACATACCTGGCAGGAAAATGCAAGTAATCCCTTATAAAGCAAAGTGACATATCTGCCCATGTTTTCTCTGCTGTACATTGGACAAATTAGGTTTACAGAAACAATTACCAGAATATTTCAAAAGCACTCCAATTCACTATACCACAGATTCCTTGTGCCTTGTTCTCTATTTATGCTTCTGGTCCAGAAATCATTTTTGCTGTCTTTATTTTTGAAAAATGGGGGGCAAACTGAAGTTCTGCTTAATAGCACTGTAAATTTTTTGTTTTATCTTCAGCAAAGTTCATTCATTCTGGAATAAATACGTGTTCAACGTGAGGGATGTTCTTCTGATGATGCGATACAATACACAAGTAGACGAGGAAGAGGAGGCACAACAGTGCCGTAGCTGTGAGGAAGACGAGGAGCCCAGCAAACAGAGAAGGTTTCAGAGGCAGCTGGATCAGCTTGCCTTCTGCTGGAATCATGTTTGTGAGGCTTAGCATGTAACCAAGTGACCATGCTATACTGCTGTTGCCAACCTGAAATAAAGACAGAAGAGTCCTGTTCCCATGGAATTTTCAGCCAAAGAGAATAGACTCCAAAAGCTCAACTGCTGTTAATGGCAACTGTCCTTTAAATTAGCAAGGAGAAATCTTTAGTGGGAGATACAAAGAAGATACAGAACCATTTTAAAATACCCTTTTTTCTGTCGTTCCCAGAGGATTGCAATAAAATTGCTCACTGGGCTTAAAGAAGTTATACACAGGTTTTGGGTGGGTACAAAGATGTGTGGTCTATATGCAGACAGCCAGTTATGCAATTTTCTGTGCAGAAAACACATTTTAAACAAACAAATAAAAAAACCCATGACTACTATGCCAATTCCTAAAATTAGCCCCTCACCTTAGCCAAATCCCAGGATGTCGTTTGAGTTCAAGCAAACAAAAGAAAAAAAAACCACGAAGAGTCTCACCAACATGGGCAAAGAGGAAGCCAGGATAAAGTCCTCAATGCAGGAACTCTATCATCTTTTGTTCCATGTTTTGTTTTTGTGCCTGCTAATGAATCAAAACTAGGCTCTTCCATTTAAAAAATAAACATAAATGAAAAACTACTTCAGAATGGGTGAAACAATAACAAAGGGAGTATGTTTATACTTGTGCCATGGTCCTCCTGCTTTGCTGTCTTAGCCCACTTCTAGTCTGAGCAACAGAGTTTACCAGTTTTCCACTGTCCTTTTCATTAAGTCATTATCTTGGGACTTGATAAGCACAAGATCAAAAGGTAAAATATCCTTTGTCTCTTCCTCTCATCATGAGGTTTAAAACTTTTAATTTTTGCACATCATCTAGATCTGGATCTCACCCAGATCTTAGCATGAGGCCAAGGTTCTTTTCATTGGTTGTGTTCACTAATTAAAAGGAAATATATACTTCTAGCATAGACAAAAAAACCACCCTCCAGTCACAGTGAGATTGTGCTGTTATCTCTGGGGTAGCTTAGCTGATCAGCCAACATTAGGTCTTACTATTTTGGTAGGGGCAGACCTAATTAAGAGAATGTAGTTTTTCCTTTTGGAGGTTCATGATTATTTCCCTAGTGTAAAATCTGGGCAACAAAGGTATTAATTTTAATTAAGCCTTTTGGGGTTTTGTTTTTTTCAGTATTTTTATTGTTTTGGCTTAATACAAAAAAAAAATTGCTGTTTCTCGCTGCTATCTGCCGGGGACAACACAATATATATTTAAATATCAAGACAAATCCACACCCACCCCCCCCTGCCCAGTGGAGATTAAGATCTCAAGGTTAACTCTATGCTGTTTTCCTGGTGGGACAGCTAAGCTTGGACACTCCTCCAGAGCTGCTAGTGATTGTCCACCAGAATACGACAAGAAAATCCTACTTGATTCCTTAGTGCATGAGTAATAGATATGACTGTTCAGAAAACATTGCTTTTGATTTCTCATTCACAGCTTGCCAGCATCCCCTGCATCTAAGGGGATTTAAGAATACACCATGACTATCTAAAACCCAATCTTTTTTTGGTTTTGCATGCAAGTGCTGAAGCATTTCCAAGCTGTGTGGACATCAGGAGATAGTATGGGATAGAGTTTTACAGTAAAGCTTTTTGTAGTAGCAGAGAGGAAAATAAATGCATCTATTACACAGATATTGTAAGCCTTCTCTCCCTGTCAACTGAAAGGCAATACCCCATCAAAATGCATTCTTATTCCAGAGAGCCAGATTATGGTACAGATGGATGAGCTGGGTGAGGGTGAAAACTGTCCCAGTTGCTTCATCACCACTCACTGACTACAGACTGCTTTGCCAGTTCCCCCAATGCTCTGCCAGGAGACAGCAAAGCAGAGTGCTGCTCTCTGGCTGAGCAGGGTTTGCTCAAACTGACCTTGACTGGTGAGGTGTTTTAGGCAGATCACTGCCTAGAGCAAAATATTGGGGAAGTGCTTAAAACACAAGTGTTTGATCTTTGCTTAAAGCTCTTTAAAAGAATCTATGTAGCATCTTCAAGTAATGCTGCGACCCCTGACAACAGACTGAGATTGCTCCTGAGGTTTGAAAAGTGGCTTTGTCTAATGCCAAACATTTGACAGTCATTTACTAAGGCTGTTTACAACCATTCTGTTTCTGCAGGCTGCTGCATCTTCTGTCTCCTCTTCAATCTCTTTGGATTAAAATGACAGGAAGAGAAAATTATTAGTACTCACCTCCTTTTGGAAGTGTACCTGTGGCCAAGTTTCTGCATTGAAGTTGTAACCATGTACAAGCAAGTAATAAATGAAATTGGCTGAGAAACAGTAGGATCTAGCATATATTTCTTCAAATTTAGGCAGCATAAATTGGAGCTGAAAGGAAAAGGTTTTTAATGAATTAATTTAATATGTTAATTATAGAAAAAGCAAATGGTATAGGGTTTTTGTAACTAGAGAATATTTGGGTTCTAATTAGAAGTTAGTAACATTTTCAGAAACACCAAGTAAAGGCGTAGACAACTAGATACAGGAATTCAGAAAAAGAAATACTCTAAAAGTGACATAGCTTATGTAGCACACAATGAAAATAAACATAAAACCGCACAGTGAAGATTGAGGACGTTATAGTTTTTAAAATTTCCATGTCATCTCTACAGCATGATTAGAACTGTGAAATGAAATTTTGAAACCCATTCCAAATGTTAAGCATGACAGAAACACTACATGGTTTGAAGCACAATGGAAAAATAAATGCTAGGTTGATACAGACCTTCTGAAAGGTTTTGAACACATAGTCAGTCCATATTATTTTTATATCCCTCTTTTAGAGGTTTAAAATGGAAAAGAAAAATCCCAACATCACCAAAAACCAACCAACCCACTTACCTGTGCCCAGCTCTGTGAACAGAAAAACCACATACTTGAATTGAAGTCATCTAGGGAAAAGTGCCCAGATAAATTCAAAGCATTCATTGTATAGTAGAATCCAGAGAAAGCCTTTAGAAAAGGAGTGGGTGACAGGTTACTTTCAGAACTACAGAAATCAAAAGCAAGCAAGCTCAAAAAGAAACACACTATGTTTGCAAACTTACCACAAATTTCCCTTTAGCTTTTGGCTGATGTATTCCATTAAATGAACAGTCCTCTCTGCCTCTGCAAGCACTGAAGTTAAACAATAAAGAAACCATCTCCTGGCACAGACCTGGGTCTCCTGTTCCATGGAAATTCACAAGCTGGTCTGGGTAGTAATTTGCTGGTCTCAGAGACTGTGTACAGAGGCTACCAAAGAAGTACTTCATCGTTAATGCTGTATTGTAGTTTTGAGGGTAACAGGGATTATCCACATTGGCACTGGCATTTGATTTCTGGGGGGAAAAAACATCAAACAAAAACAAACAAGAAACCCCAAGTAATAAATATTAGTCAAAAGCAAGAAAGACCTAATCTGGCATGAACTACTGGAATCTTTTTAAACTGCAGATGCATGTATTTTTGTTCACTAATATGACTGGTTAGCACAACAATGCTGATCACTATAATTCATAGAAACTCCTTTCTCCAGAATTCACTGGCAAGATCAACAAAATATTTACAAGGCCTTTTTGTGAAATGGCACAGAAGTCTCACTAATTTTTAACAAATATGAAGTTCTTTGTATGAAACCTAAGTGCGTTTGGTCACAACAAAGCACAACTGAGCTCTTACTGGGGTCTCCAGACTCCAGCAAGGGGAAGAGAATACAAACCTAAGACCCTGCTCAGACAATTACTGAACACTTGCAAGAGCAACATAGCAAAGGGTCTTAAACAGACCTGGAGCAGCAATGCTAAAAGCTTTTTCTCAGCTTCATCTCTCCCATAGCACTGATAGCTGTAAGTGTAGACATTGTAGTTGTAACCATACAACTTCACTTGCAAGGTGCTATTGAAGTGCTCCTCAGGATCCTCGGGAATAAATGAAATTTGAGTGGAAGCTCCTCCAAGGTCCAGTGCACCCACAGTCTCTTTTCTGTAAGGATGGACCCATGTCCTCCAAAGGTTTCTCTACATGTCAAATTAAAAACAAGGCAAATTAGAAATATCATCTGCTTGTTCTCCCCTCAAGCTTTTCTACTCTACTTCTTGAAACTTCCCCTCCCTTCTTCTTTGTTCTGCTCTCTTTCCAAAAAAAAAGTAACTATGAAAAAACATGCAGATGTTTTTATGTAAGAGGGATACATTTTCAGAGAGTGAAATGATCTTGAAAGATGGGAGAACGAATGCAGCATAGTGTTCAACTCAATAGGACAGCACAATGATCAAAGCATAGGACTAGCCAGAGCAATGTCTGTCCTAGAATGCAGGGAATTGAAGTTCTGATACCCATGAGAACTTGAACAAATCTGGATGGAAATGGAATCAAGATTTACTTGTTTCAAAGCAAGAAGAAATATTAAAGGAGTAAAATACTAAGAGATCACAGAGATAGAGAGTGAAGAGAGTGAAAATAGAGTGAAAAATGCAAAAAATCACATAAAAGCTCCTTCAAAGTCAAAAAACCAGGACCCTTAATCTATACATTTCCTCCACTGAAACTGCAGTCTGATCCATTCAGATGGCATTTTTTCTTATTACCCAAAAATATTCCCCAAATTCTGTATTTGATCTACATAGTCACAGTGCCAAATATAAGTTTTCTATGATTATCTATGTCAATATGTACCCAATGAGCACAATGAGATGAATGTATACAGAAGAAAGGAAACAATGGGGTTTATGGGCTAGCAAATACACTCAAAATAAAATTCTGCAGTGAAAAATTCCCATAAACAATCCCACACAGAATTTGACTCTTAGGCCGTTGTCACAAGAAAGGTTAGAATTTCTCTCTTCTACTAGTGATATTCCACAAATATTTCTTCGCAGAACTCTCTAGCCTAACCTGGTTTCACTGTGTCTTGCAGTCCATTTTCATGAATTTGCCATATGGAATTTGATATTTGGATTATTAAAATACATGTGGTAGAAGACTGACACCACCTTGAAGTTCATTACGCCATTTCTGTTGCATGAAATGCACACAACAAGAAAAACTCCTACAGAATGGGTGGTTCCAATACTTGTTTTCTTCAAGTTGCGAGCCAGTAACATGTTCACCATGAGCTATCACTCGCAGCTCCAACAAGTCATTCCTTCTTATTTAATGGCCATGATCTGATAGGAACCACTCAGTTAGGACAGTTAGCAATATTTCAGCAGTACTGGTTGAAATCCATTTCAGCCTAGTAAGGCAGAAGTGCTGTTGATGCTGAGGGCAGCACACTCCTGCCACGAATGCAGATGAGTGATTGCAGATCATCTTGGTACAGCTTTTACTCTGAATGAATCACACTGAATACCTGTACCTAGACAGAGATCTTCCAACACATCTGACTCCCTCTCTGGTTATTCCAAGCCTGAAAACAGCATGAGTATGTTTATATTGGTATCAGTATCACTTGGTCTGCACAAGACAGTTGGTGTTACAGCCTACTGCTCGTAGCCTGCAGCTTTTCAGCAGTCTTGGAATGAGCTGTATATGAATAATTTCTGGCTCAGCTGAGGCACATTTGACCACCTTCAGTGCTTCAAACAGTCTTGTCGGCTTAAGACGAGTGAGCCAACACTGCCAAACAGCTTGGAGACCCCTAAGCCAGGCAGGTGCTTCACCAGTAGGGCAGCAGGGACAGCAAATAAGCAGAAGAAAAGATCTTTAGTTAGCACCACCGTCAAGACAATCAACACCTGTCACACTTAACATACCAATGCTTTTAAGAGCCATCTAACTTTTTGGTTTTAGGTAAGGCACCCAAATGTCATTTAGAGAAGAGCTCTTTTTTGTGAATCAACAATTTTACCTTTGCCATATCCCATGTTCTTTGATTTATGTTTTCCCTATCACTGCCACAAAAAGACCCTGTTAGAGTCTTCAGGGGAAAACAGAAGTTGCAACTATGACACTTTAACAGGCATGTCCTCTCAAACTTCTCATTTATAAGAGAGAAACAGTGAAAAGAAAATCATGCAGTTTTTTCCACACACCTCTAAGAAATTGCCCATTAAATAGTTGGCCGTTATCCATCCATACACCCCTTCCTCTGGCCCAGTTATGATCTGTGCACCCCTAAATTCAAAAGGTTGTGCTCTGAAGTAGTTTTGAATGCTTGCAAGGACTTCATTGGCTGCCGATTCATTTTGCAACCTAAGCAATTCACAAAACATGAGACACTGAGCATCTGGAAAGGCAATTTCATGTTTATTGGTCATTGACTAGCAATTCAAAAAAACTCCTGCAATCACCTAATAAATGAAATAGACATTGTTTCCCTAAAGGGGAAGCTTATGATAGGGAACAGCCAGTACCCAGCATTGTTTCAGCAAGCAACTCTCTCAGTATGTACCAACTTCACTCTTTATTGTGCAAGTTCATGGGTGGGTTTTTTTCTTCTTATATACACCTTTATTCTTAATGAAGTGAGTGTTTATATGACAGCTTCTGGTTAAAACAGTCCTGGAATCTCTCTTCCAGCGCTGTTTAACCACAGAACAAATACAATAAAGCCAATTTGTGCCACGGCTAAAGCCACAGACAAACCCCAAAGGCCACATCACATTAGATCACATCCACACTCAGAATGCAGTGGCTATCTTCAATCTGCCTTTGCTGCCCATGGATGTGCACAAACATTATCTGTTTACATAACACTGTATTTTGTGACAGATGTGAAAGAGACAATCAAACTCTTGCCTTCTCCAAAATAAAGCAAGTTTCTTTTCAATACAGCATAACAGAGCAGTTTTATGCAGACACGCTTTCACTATCAAAGAAGTTAATTAAATTAAATTGGCTGGGCTCCATTCCCTTTTGAGATGGCCAATTTCCAGTGGGTAAAAATGCATCCAGTACATTTTTCACATTCTGTTTTCACAGACTGTATGCTAGTGTGCATACAGAGTAGTTCAAGTATCTGCCATACCTCAGCAGTCTCATGCCAGCTGTAGCCCCCAGATAAACAGAAGTGTTTTTATGCAGATGAACTGGTATTCTCTCCTTGACTTTATTCAGACAGTCATCAAGAGGCTTGGCAAGAGCTCCAGGTCTGCTCTCATAGCTGGATATACCAGGGCCTAAAAGAGAACAAGGAGATAGATTTCATCCTGCCTTGCCAACTACAAATTAGCTCAATTAGCAAACAGGTGTTAAGAGAAAGACATTTCCCCCTTCCCCCGTCACCATAACTGCAAACAAGGGTAGTACGGCTGAAAACTAGGAGTGCTTATGGAATAAACAATGCTGTGCCTGTGCATTTCAAGATGCACAGAAATTACTCTTGAATTCATAGAGGCACAAGTCTGCTCTGGTGCATGAACTAGTAAACAGCTTTCCAAATTTCCAAAGTCTTCAAAGAGCAGGAATGAGAGTTACACCACACTGCATAAGGCATAGCTGTTTGAACAATTATCATCATCATCAAAGTCCTGCCTTCCTCAACACTCCAAGGACCATCAGGATCTCAACTTGTTCAGGCTCTACTTGGGTGTAAATAAAACATGCCTTACTAAAATTCCCCAGCTGAGGAAGTTGCAGGGGGAGCAATCCTGGCCATGAAGCCACTTCCATGAAGCCACTGCCCGGTAGAGAACAAATGCCAGAACTCCATCTGCCTCTGTAACAGCCATGTCTTGCACAACCTGGTCCCAAGCTAAGCAAAGGGTGGCTCTTACCGAGTCGAAATGAGAAACCATTTATGTTCAGTCACATTGCACTGATAGAAACAGAAGTATGAAGGCCTTTACAGATTCCACACTCCAAAACGCCTTTTTTTGACTGTGTGAATTTAAACATAAATATTACCATGTCACCATTAGATGTTCACAGCCCTGGTTTTGAAATAAGACTTTCTGAAAGTCTTAAGTCTAGAACAAATTGCCTGAAGCTGGAAGGAAAGCTGCTACCAGAGGAAAACAGAGCAGCAACATCCTCAGCAGCTGCCATTGCCTCACATTTCTTTGGTGGCTGCAACTTCCCATCTTCCAGTTTTCAGACAGAGCAGGTTACAAGGCAATGACCATTTTCTTCTGACAACTGCCTGTTCTGCCAATGCTTAGAGCCTTACCAGGACTGATTAACTGCACTATGAAGAAAGAATTTGGGTCTGGGGCTGCTTCCTACACACAAGGGCAGATGTACTTAATAAAGGTGGAAATGAAATCATAAAACCACCACAGAATTCAGAGAGTAGTTGATCATTTGGCCTTCAAGTTCATGAAGATATGTGAAAATCTGCCTCTCATTATGGCCCAGAACCATCCCCCTCTTTAAATGCTTAAGACTATGGTTAGAGGGTCACTAAAGAGACACTGACAGATGTGTTTACCACCTTCACCCACCGCTTAGCTGGGTACACCTCCCATGAACCAGCCCTCTGTCTCTTCCAATGCGGAGTTATCCAAGACTAGAAGAGTGTACTCTGGTGATTTAGTACACTCAGGGATGAGGAGTACTTGGCTGACTGAACATGAACCTACAGAGTTCACAGCAATTTGTACTCCTCTGTTTTGTAATTTATTTGTATTCCCCAGAGGTAAAACAAAATCTAAACCAATTCAATCAAATTTACAAAGCACTACTTTTTTTTTCTGAGGCAAAGAATAAGGCAGTTTCTCTGTGCATGTTTCTCTCACCAGAATTCCTAAAGGCCAACATTCCTAATGAGTCAAGACATGAGGTAGCAGAGTGTACCCCTCACCTCAGCAGGCTGGCCACCATCCCAGCAGTTTGTAAGGACATTTCATCATTAGAGACATGACAATGCATTACTTCTGTTCACGTTACACTTGCTTTCCTTTCCTTTCTCTAGAATTGCTAAAATTTCCACACATACAGTGAACACTGAAGATAGAAATGCTGGTGCTGTTAAGAAACCATTGCCTTCTACTCCCTGTTACTCACCGGCCTCTGTGGCTACATCTCTAGCATCTACTTCAAAATACAAAGAGGGACGCAAGACTTTACAAGATCATGACTGAGAGAGAAGGAAAATATTCTCTTTGAACACTACAGTTATTATCAGAGAAAAAAACCCCAAAAAACTCCCAATTTCCCTCCCCTACCTGGCCATCTGTCTTCACAAAATGCATGGCATTTTCATAACTTTGAAAGCTGAGTCAGATGTCTCTGCAGTTGACTAAGAGTTTCTATGAAGGAATCCACAACCACCTAACCATACTGGAGTGTGATCAGAAGTCAGCCTAGTCTGTCTGTCTTGAGGAATCAATTCAAAACAATGTCTTGGGTTATGGAACCAAAAAATGTGTATTCTATTTCATCTGTTGAAAGCAGTTGGGGAAATGTGGTTTTTTCTTTATCTCTTTTAACTGCGGGGGGAGGGGGGCGGATGCTTTCTGATAATGGCCCAGCTGTTAAAACCGGGTGGGGTACTGTTCCTTATCTCTTTCATCGCTCATTTCCCCCCCACGGGGATATTGGCTGATAATGGCCCATTAGGGCTCCCCAAGCACATGACACATTCCATCATCCCAGTGTGAGATGCTCCACCCAGTGTTGGGGGGAGCCCGGACTTC
>VZUI01077866.1:0-48025 GCA_013401135.1 Cettia cetti
CCGGGGCTCTCGGCGCCCCCGCCCCGCCGGGCAGCGCGGGGGGCGGTGCCGCGGGACCGGGCGGGACCCGCGCGGATCCGCCCCGCGCCCCGGCCGGGGTCCCGGGCACCTGCTGCGCACCGGAGGGACCCGCACCGGGAGCGGCCGCGGCCCCTCAGGGACCGGGGTATCCTTTCCCCGCCGCAGGTGCTGCCCCGGGGGCACCGCGCTGGCTTCACCCTGAGGGCCGAGCGCTGAGGGCCCGCGCTTGTTCCCACCGCGCCGAGGGAAAGCAGAGAACTTCTTATCCCAAGCCGAACCCTTAACCTCTCCTTTCCTTCCAGGTGTGCGTGCAAATCCATTTGTCAAATCCCATCAGACAGACACAACTGTTCGACAGGAGTCTTTGGAGGTTTTTTTCACCTCTTTTTGTAGTAGCTATCTTGAAAAATCTGGTAACTCCTGACAGTTCAGGTCTCCTCCTACTCAATATAGTATTTCATTTTTGAAAAACTAACATACTAGATAAAAAATAGAGTTTAATAAGCAAACAGACTAGTTCCAGAGTCCCTTCCTCACGGTGTAGAGGAAAGTGAACATCATCCACTGTTCCTGTTAAGCTGACCTGGGGGAAACTTCAGTTCCACCCTAGAGCTGGCTAGTCCATCCTAGTGACTGGAGCACCAGCGCCAAGTATATGAGGCCAAGAATACAAGGCCAGGGGCTGGCAAGGGGGTAAGGGAAAAAAGAAGAAAAAAAAGCATGAAGGGGTAAAGTTTACTTTCTTTCTTACCTCTCAGAGTTGACAAGCTAAATCCCTGAAGCAGGTGATTTGATTAAAATCATTGGCATAACGCACAGCAACAGGAATTACACACATGCTGAAGGTAATGAGGGTAATTACATTTTTTCCAAGGACATGTAACTGAAGAGCAAAGGACTAAGGATTCCCTCTTCCCCTCCTCCAAGTCACACAAAGGCCAGGTATTTCCTCACAAGTTAGATTCTGCAGTAAGAAACTCCCATACACTGCAACTCATCCAATATGACAGTGATTTATGGCTTTTCTACCCTTAATTACAGAATGAGGTGACTCTAAGTAGTTAAAAAACAAGGAAGTGTCTTCTATGGAAGAAAACCAATCCAGCAAGGAAGCAGATGTTGGTTTCAGGCTTTTGATGCATCATTATAAGTAGGGATTAAAAATATCACACAACTTACAACACATTTTGATTCCAACCATTTTAAAGGCTAAAATAGTGTTAATATAAATCAGTCTTTTAAAAGGGGAAAAAAAAAAAACCCAAACAAATCAGTGAGACAATCTATTACTTTCTGTGTCCCACCAGTTCAGTCCAGAAATTCTGCTTTGACAGTCCACTCCCAGGCTCTGTGGAAAAACACGCTCACCACACTGAGGCCAGAAGTAAGCAGAAGTTAGCTCCCAGCTGAGAGCAAGCAAGCAAAAAAAAAAAAAAAAAAAGAAAAAGAAAAAGGAAAAATGGAGGGAACTTTCAGTGTTATAGGGAAAGGTCTGTTTTGTTATAAAGGCCTATTTCCAATGACCTAGCATTCAATATAGCCTTCTCCCTGCAGTTAAACTTGGTGGATACATAAGGAAAATGATTTTTCGGATTTGTTCTTTGCTCCCCTCACTTTCTGATCCAAAAATCTGGTACAAATCACTGTACCTTCTCTTCTTTGGGACTTCCAACACTCTCCTGTCAGGGGGATAAATCATCATAATTTGATTTGATAAATCAAATGGAAAATTGCTGATGCAGTAGGAGCCCAGCTGCTTGGGAGTCAATAACTGGGCTAGATGTGAGCTAGTGCTCATAGAGGAGATGGGTCATGACAGGGTTATAATATTTTTCTCAAGTTTCTTGTTCCCAACAAGCTGAGTCTCATGCCAGCTCCTCTTTCCCAGGCCCCACAGGATAGTGTCTAGGAGGACCAACCACCTACAATGCCACTCCTTGGAAAGACTTCCCAGGGACATGCAGGATTGCAGAAAGTGTTCACATCCCATATGACCCAGACAGGTCTCAGTTTACAGAGATCCTTACAATTTTATTTACACTTTCCATTTAAAGGATCATTTGCAGGAACTGCCAAGAGTAGTCACAGTGTTACAGTCA
Organism: Cettia cetti; assembly: GCA_013401135.1. Lineage (NCBI taxonomy): Eukaryota > Metazoa > Chordata > Aves > Passeriformes > Sylviidae > Cettia > Cettia cetti. Next base: position 2,121 of record VZUI01077866.1, read on the forward strand.
CTACCCACACAGTAAAGGAATCCAAGATTTCTCTGAAAGTACAATGTCCTCCTCTCCTGTTCACAAAATAGCACAAACAACTATGTTCCAGTCATGTACAATCAACAAAAGATTTTCTGAGCTATTTTACTCAACAACTTCTTAGACCAGGCTGGTAGATAACTAATTCCATGACACATTTTCATGTGAAATGATGCCATATGCTCAGCTGCCCTTTTTTTTTGAAGAAGAGTCATAAGGCCATTAGCTAACTTTTCAAATAATGGTCATACCTGCAACTCTCAAACCTGAAGCACTAATGTTCACTTTCCATACTTGAGACATTAACAAGTACCATCAAAACAGGTGTGCAACATCCTTAATGAGAATATACTTTGAGCTTGTCAGATACTGTAATCTTGGATTAAACTTGTATTTGGAAAGGAAAAAGCCCTAGGGCTACACTGGGCCTCTGACAGGGAAATGGAAAGAAACCCTCTAAGGACAGCAGGTGCATTTGTTCCTTGCTGACCCATATCCAATCCTAAGAGGGTTCTGTGCATCCAGTTGAAGTCTTCTGTGAAACATAAGCCCCTATTGCACATTATAAAAAGCAAAATAGGAACATGAAAGTTTGAACTTCAGCACTTAAGTACTTTCTGTCCAATAGAAAGGAAGAACAGAACTGCTCCAAATATGTTGCAGTTGCCCACGCTTACTGATCTTCTGGCCATAACACAATTATGTTCTGTAGTGTACGGGCCCAGTATCACAAATGTCTGCCTTTTCTTTTACCTTTTAATTTTGTCCCCAGAAAAACCAAAGTTCCTTCAGTTCCATCTAAACTGAATTGTTTGGCCATTTGCTATCAGCAGTCATACACATATGAGACACTTCCTCACTTAGATTTTGTGTCAGGAAAGCCTCTTAGCATTCTTATACCCACCTTGGCTCAACAAAACTCCTAGGCACACTTAGATCTAGGCATGTGACTTCAACAGAACTCCACCATCATCATAAACAATCAGCCTTTGGTTACGATCTCACGTGTCATTTTCATAGGGGGTAATAGAGCAAGTCTTTGTTTGGGTATTGGTTTAGGACTTGAGAGACTCACTATTAATTCTCCCTCATGCCACAGTGTTCCTGCATGGTGCTTGTTCCTCGTGCTGCTTGGCTTGATGCCTGTAGAAGGAAGTTCTCCCACTCTGTGAGGAATGTCCTCTGACAGCCTTAAGTCTCAAGGCATCAGCTGGGGAAGGATTTCAGGTAAAGGCCACTGGCTACTGCTTTGAGCATTACTCTGCCACCACAGACTCAGTGTTAAGAGTTATGCACTACCTATGTTGTTACCAGGAAAGAAAGCAATCCTCTTGAAATAAATCCATTTTACTCTATACACATGCTGTAGTGAGCTGGGACATGGGTGGGAAATGGGTGAACAGCTTACACAAAAGAGCAAGTTCAGGAGTTCTCCCTGCACTCTGTTACTCCTGCAGCAATAAAAACATGTCTGCGAATTATCTGCTGAATCCCTACAAACCCTCCTGCATCTCAAACAGACAGATCTCTACATTAGTCTGATGTTTCTGCAGCCTAACAGGATGTGGTCACTTTAAGGCAGCCAAAAGTCTGCACTGCCACCCTCCTCCCTGCTTCTGCTCTGCCTGCACTGTTGAGCAGCAGAGGCAGGGGAAAGGGCAAGGGAAAGGTTCTGCTCTGTTTTTCACTCCAAAGTCATGTCTGCTGCTGTATTTAAGCATGATGATCACTCACAGATGGAGGCTGCAATTGTTCTTAGATGTATGTTTGCCTCCTGCCTCATGAAGAAAGCTAAGTACATACAGCCAGCATATTCCCCAGCAGTGTGTGTTTGCCACCGTTGAGCATGGATGAAGGACAGAACTGACACCAGAAGACACATTTGTTATCTCTAACTGTTTCTAATAATGCCAGATACCTGGCATGCCTCTGGTCTCTACCTGTTGCCTACCCTCTTAACAGCAGCATGTGAACATCTTGCTGCACATTCTTCCCCCTTACAGATCAGTGGGAGTCAGATTAGAGTGATGTATAAGCATCATTATGAGTGCCTGCTGTGGGAGAAACAAGCACAAACATACAGAGCTGCATGAACTTGAAATGGAAGGGCAGACTGGCCGCAGCAGGAGACTGGCAAGCAGAACACCAGAGACAGTAACTAATCATTGCTGTCACCATCTCCCCTCTGCACTGCTCCAGCACACAGAGTGACTGTGGGGTGGGAAGGGGGTGATCATCTCAGATGTTTCAAGCTGCCTGTCATTGCCCTCTCCAAGTCTTCTTCCTTCTGTTTTAGAGGGATTCATTTTCACAAGGTGGAATTTATTCAATTATTTTTTCCCAAGGGTGATGCTTTTTATCCCATTAAGCTATTTTTCCTCCTAGGCCTATTTGTTTAATATTTACATGGGACAGGGGCGAGGTGGGGACAGTGTGAAATGAAACAAAGTGAATCAATCCCCTGATAAGGGCAGAGAGGGACAAAGAGGAGAGCTTGGAAGCGCCTCCCCTTGTCCAGACACAGGCCTCCTCTCATTTCAAATACCTCTTGATTATACTTCTGCAGCCATGTAGTTAATGCACAGTGAGGCTTAGACATATGATACAATAAGAAGCTGTGAATTTAAAGCTGGAATTATAATTATTACAGCCTTCTGCTGTGTTACTCAAAAAGGAATAAACACTCCCTCATATATTAAGGTATCCTTACAGTTGGTCTGAGCTAGCACCTCTCTTGCAGATGTCCATGTAATTAGTACTAGGTATTGAAAACAGGGGAGGAATTAAGGCAGATGACAACTAGACAGGCTAAACAGGGTCAACCCCTTTCTAGTTATGGCAGTCTAGAAATGCATCTCTACAAAAGAGAAAGATTTCACTGACAGTAGAAAGCATTAGCCTCACTTCAGTTTTTTAAAGCAACATGTTAGTGGTCTGCCTGTGAAAATACATACTCATCTATACCATTCTCACATGAGCCAGTGCTCAATCTAGAAACCAGGTAAATCTACTGCCTTTTATCACATTAAAAGGGCCAGAGAAATCTGTGTTACTTTGCTGTTTGGGGTTTTTACTTGTATCTCCTGTTCTTCCCTGGAAAACACCAAGTTATCTGATTCTGCTTTAAGTTTTCCAACAGAAAAATACCCAAAAACGTAAAAAATAAAACCAACAAAAAACCCCAACACGAGATACTTCACCACACTATAGAGCTGCAGGCTTGGCTCTGGAGTCTACACTCTAGCACAACAGATACTCTGTACCAACTCATACTGAAGTACTAGGAAAAAAAGAGAGAAAAAAGTAATGAGGAAAAAGAAGGATGAGCAAGATCAGATTAACAAGAGGGAAGCCTCAGTATGCAAATGTTCTGTTCTCAGCCCTATTTGATTTATGAGTATATAAAATATCTTTAATCTTCTATGTCATTAATCTTTTAGGGGAAACACGAAGAGAAATTTTCCACTGACTTACATTTTCTAGTATGTCTGACCTTTAAAGAATTCAGCAAATGGTGTCCAGGGGGTAGCATTCCTGTTACATTGAAACATCCCCTGTACCCCTCTGAGTGAAACATCAGGTAATTGTGTAAGTTGTATTCACCTAATTAGTCACACTCACTAAAAAGATCTAGAGTTCAAACCAATACTATGCCAACCTCTCTTTACACACCACTTTACTATAGAAACTATAGCAATTAGTTACCTATAATCCCTAATTCTGAAATATCTTTTTCACTTGCATCCTCAAGATTAGATTTATTAAACTGTCACACTAATATAAAATAATTTTTAACCTCAGTTGCATCAGGAAACCATCATTATTTTAAGATAGTAAGATTTCATGTCCTTGGTCTTTTCATTTCACAGCACCTGCATAATCTTCATTTCTGTCTAGTATTAGGGTAGCCAATGGTACAGCAATGGATGCATGTCAGCACTCTTGAAATCTATCAGCTGAAACAGATTAATTTTTGAAAGAAACCACTGGGTCAGTTGTCCAAGACTGCAGTCTTGAAAGCAAAGAACATTGCATGAGCAAAACTGGGAATCCATATTCATCTCTTCTCAATGTACAGAGAGGAAGAAAGGGGCTATGCCTGAGCAGGAAGAGTCCAACACCAGTTCTTAAGACCCATGTAAGACCTGGGAATGTTCTGATAGCAAATTCTTTCCCTAAACTCAACTACATTTTCCACAGGGCCCAAAAGCAAGCAAAAGATTTAATTTTTCATGTCACACAAAGAATGGAAAGCAATTCCTAAAGTTGCATTTAATTAGCAGGGGTGTGGAAGCACACAGTGACCAATATGCAGCTGCCAGCAAGGAGGGAGCAGCACTGTTTGTGGTAGTTTGTGTTTCTCTCTGATGTTAGGGTTAGCTCATAATCCAAAGGGACAGGCTTTTCCCTTGCATTAGAGAAATTATGTGGCTCAGAGCTGTGTAGGGAGAACAGTGTGACAGAGGGTATCAGTAACGTTATTTTTGGAGGAATGCTGAAACTCTGGAATAAGTTCAGATCTGCTGGATGCAAGCTAATGGAAACAAATCAGCCCAACAGCCTGTAGTCCATGTTGCTTTATAGATACAAAACATGCTTTGCACTACAGTACATTCCCTTACAACAAGGAAACATTAGACTAGAACCTTGCAGAATGAAGGTCTGTGAAGGAAACCAATTTAAATATCTCAACACACTAAAATACAGATGAGAATTTATGACTTGTTTCCAGGAGAACAAAGGGTACATATCCTATGGTACTGGCTTACCTCAAGCTAATTGCACCCTCCCAAGCCATGCTAAAACTGATATACATCCAAATTCTTCCTAGAAGATAAATCAAACCCAACCATTATACACACTTCTGCTGTAGCAATACTTGGAAACAGGAGGGAACTAATATTCAAGGTCACAGGCCACAGCCTAGAAGCTTGACTGCAGGCTGAAGAGGTGATGGGGCTCAGCTCCACGTGTGTACAAAAGGCAGAAAGCCAACAAACAGCCAGCACAGCTCTGAAAATAAGCAGAAACACCAAGCTCTTTGGGGCACAGAACCAATGGGAGGGGCAGACTTGGAAAGAGTTTGTTTTGCATTCAGAAACAAAACTATCTACACTCTCCTGCAAGTTTCAAACAAGATAATGTGCCATAGCTGATGCACAGGGGTTTCTTGTTCTATCAGAAAATACTTCTGCCAACTCCAAATTTCATCCTGCTACTGATGCAAACTAAAAAAACAGTGTTTTGCTTGTAATTTTTCTAGTGCCTGGTCCAACTGCAGTTTGTATCCCAATACTTGGCCAACTGTATTAGCTGCTACACAGGCTGAGGAGGACAAAGGTCTTCCCCTGAAGAGCACAAACCTTTGGAATATGAGGAATGAAAGAAATCCAGCAGCATAGTTAACTTAGTTTAGTTTTACTAAATTTTACCCTACATGCTTTGTAACTGCTACAGGGACTTGTGTTTACAGATTGTTCATTCTGAAGTGGGTGATGGTGGTTCTTCAGATCATGCATTTTGAGATGTTTTATTCCTACTCACTACTTCTCGCTAAAAACTAGGATTTGACTTTTCACAATGGTTTATACTGTAAGCCTGAGGGAGGAAAAATCCATTTTTTTTTCTGTGCTTCAGTTAAAGAAGGAAATAAGTCACATGAGCCATGAAAGGACTTTGATCCAGAAGTAGAGAATGTAAATGCTTTACAGATGCCAAAGAAGGATGTTTCCATAGAAAAAGAAAACAAAGAATTCTCTATCCCAACTCCTTTTCATTTCCAAACAAGGTAATGGAAGAATTTTGTAAGGTTTTGATGGAAGTTCCGTTTCTTTAAAAGGTTGTTCTGTTTCTAATAATCACATACATTCATCAGAATAAACAACTGATTGTTTTGACAGGGGCTTATTGTGTTTCTGTGAGGGAAAAAATAATTTCTTTAGCTCATGAGTGTCTCTTAAAGCCTTACAGCAACTGGAGAGAAATGGTAAAGAGGCAGGAATCCATCCTTAACTGCAATGACATTGGTGACATTCTAAGGATCTGCCTGATGGCCATGCTGCCTGCACAATGCATCCTGGGGAAGAGCCCAGCACCTACTGACTCTGGTGGAGCCCTTGGAGAAAGTGCCATGGATAGGAACATCCTGTGGTTGATCAGTTTTATTTCTACTGGATTTTTGGATAGCACATAATCTTGCTCTGGCTTACAAACATCAACAACAGTTCATCTTGCACGTTCTTTATGAAATCCCTGCCTCTGTGGGTAAGAACTGCTGAGAGTCATCAATAAAAAAAAGATCCAACAGACTAAAATATGAAGCATTTCCAACTAAACCCTACCTTGCCTCTAAGAAATGAGGATTCCACCCTCTATTTATTTAAGTTGCAGCAAGGTATCAGAGAGCAAAGTTATGACTCCAAGATTGAATAGATTGCAACAGAGGTACTCAATCTCTTTTAAATGGATTTGTCTTTCACTGTAGAAGAGTTTTAGAGCTCACACAATGTGAATATCTGTTCTATGTTTCTAAAAAACAACGTGAATTACTCTTTATGTATGCAGAGTACAATAGTTAAAGTCCTTCTGGCATTGTATATTCTTATACATGTGTTTTGCAAATTTTTACTTAGCAATGGATGGAATAAATGATACTGAGCACACGTGCCTGGTCCCCAGATAAAAATCTATAGATTCAGCCCATACAGATGGGCCCTGCACTTGCACAAAGCCTGAAGCACATTTGTAAAATTCTGCATGAGTGCAGATGTCTTCCTTGAGCCTCTTGCAGGATCAGCAGGTTGGGTCAATGGCTGTGCTTCAGATAATGTCACTGTTAACATCTCCAGACATAGCCACAGATACAGCTACAAGAATAAAGCAGGTCAGAAACGAGCTTCTAAGCTTATGCTACAGCTGCCTTATTCCCCTCTAATTCCCTAAATCCCAGAGCACAGTGAGAATGAAAAAACACCTTGCTGGTAGAAAAACAGGGCCATAAAGCAGCCAGTGTTCAGATATGGGAGATGAATGTTGGAATTCAAAAATGTCAAACCTACGTGTCTGGGGAATGGCAAGGTGAGAGTTCATTCTGTTCTTTCTCAAAGCAAAACTATGTGAGTGTATCAGGATATAGCTTTTTTGATTTATACTTCACATTAAGAACAAATTTATGCTTGTATACTAGTACTAATGATTTAATAATGCATTAACATCTTAACTCTGCTGTCCAGCCACAGCATTAGTGACTACTTACAATAAATAATGTTACAAATCACACTGCTATCACACAGCACTTCCTGGCAGGTTTTGCAGTTCCTTTAGCACAGGAAACATGTTTCAGTAGAGTATTTCAGTGATTCCATGACTTTTTCTGTTGACTACGCAGGAAACTAATTTTCCAACCAGTATGTTACAGACTCAAACCCACTGACATGGAAGAGGGGAGGAGAAGCCAGTCAGTCAGAGAGGCAGGAAAAGCCATGCCTGCACTACTGGGATGCTCCCCACTAAGCAGCAACATCTTGAACCAGTACGCCAAGTAGGGCAGACTGGTTTAATTACCATGGTCTGCAATTCAGTGAGAGACTCCTTCCTAAGTCCCCCACGTCACACCACTGATTTGCCAGCAGCTTAAGATAGCTGACAGCAGGCTGTACTCTTCCTTTCCAGCATCAGGACAGATGGCCTCAGCTCACTCCAGCAACTCAGTTTAGCTGCTATGAAAAAAGAAACACTAAGAAGCATTCTTATCTCAGCAATGAGACACAGCCAAGCCCTGGAAAGCAAAGGGAACCTGCCTGCTGAAGGACAGAAAGCATTGTTCTGTCACAGTGAATAGCACCAGCAGGGCTCTCAGAAGGCTGCTGGGAGGAATTCACACCCTAAACACGCCTTGCAATAATTTACCCAGGATGCAAGTAAGTGGGTACATTTTCAACAGCTACTAAACTGCAGTATTTGTGTTCTTGAATGTGAAAGACAATAAAACAGATCAATCTGTATCAATATCTCTAGAAAGAAGAGGAAAGGATTGCAAGCATAGCTGGCACAGCCTTCACAGCTGTGCACAGCTCAGGTGCTCGAGCCCAGGGAGCAGCGTGGCCTCAAGCGACTCTCTTAAGGTTTACAGGGGATTTACCAGCTCAGTCGGGCCTTGCAGATCTCCTGGTCCCCTCAGGGGTCAGATCCTGACACTCATTTCTGCAGGCCCTAAAACCAGCTCTAAGCCCATTGTTTCCAGAAGATAAATGCCTTCTTTCCACAGAAACTGGGGCTAAAGTGTCAACTTTCGGTGATGTATCATAGCTAGAATGAAACAGAAAACTGCCCAAAGTATCAATATCCAATGTGTACACAACATACAAGAAAAAAAGCAGATAAAATTAATCGTTCACATGGTAAAAAAAAATTCCCCTCAGAACAAAGTAACAAGTGTCCTCTGATTTACTAAAAGACCCCCTTGACTCCCCTCAAGATGGTTTCCCAGAACTGTTACTGTGACAGTTTCTGCAATGAAGACAAAGCAAATACTCAGGCAGAGCAGGAAGTCCCAGTACCCACTAAGGTGCTTTAATCACTATGCACTGCTCCTTCTTTATGCCCACACTTGCCCAATTTTAAGCACATAAGTCAAACTTTTGACAACACACAAGGTGAAAAGAGCAAAACAAAACTATTTGCTTGTGAAGATCCTTGCTCTATGTGTAACACTGGGCCAAGACCTTAAATCTCCATCCTCAAGAAATACATTCTTATGTATAGGTAAAAGAGAAAGCACTTGAGCTAAACATAGTGATAGCTGTGTTGATTAAGATAGCTGGAGTTTTATTTTGGCTTTAAGCCATATAAAATGGATGGGATGTAACAAGAAAATGATCCAAATAAAGAAGAAAAATGTACGAGCAAAACAATATAAAAATTCAACAGATGAAACACGCTTAAGTTAAAAGTAATTGCTCATCAGCAGGGATGTTAAGAGAGGAACTGAGCAGGGTTGAAGATTACAACTTTTATCAATGGGAAGAGCTCACATTCCTGAAATAGGGAAGAATAAGTAAAAGGATTGCTTGTGTTTACAGAGATGATTTATAATGATAACAGAAGCATTACAATCAGATGCATGCTAATTCCTGTGGAAGGAAAAATTACAATCCTCAGCAGCAAAACTCCCGAGGCAGGTAACAAGGCAGCATCAAGAACTTGAAAGGAGGGAAAAACAGAGGCAAAACCTTTAACAGATGTGTGAGGAAGTTCTTTGATACCTGAACTGCACAGGAAGTCCCAAACCATCTCCCAGATGGCGGTATCTGTATCACACAGGCATCCTGCAGGGGCAGCAAGGACCCAGACTTGAGGCCTCTGGCATGAAGAATTCTTAGGCCTTGCTTGGAAAGAGACTAAAAATACCCAATGAAAACAGATGCAATTCAAGCAACTAGTGATACACACTAAAATGTAAATGTGGTGGTAGTTGGACTTGGTGCTTTGGTTTGGCCTTTTTTTTTTTTTTAATCACTGCATATCCTATGCTACATGAAAAATGACTGTGGTACATGGCATTACACCAGCATGAAGGAAGGAGAGCTGGCAGCTGACAGGCTGTCATGAACAGCAGACTTGCTTTTCTAACACCAACAGAATAATCAAAGTATGAAAACATAGTAACTCAAATAAATTTGTAATCCAGGTCTGTCTCCAGTGACTGAAATGCCTAAGAGCTGCCTCAACACAGAGAAGGATAGAAAGAAACTGTGACAGGCCATAAGAGAAAATGCAACTTGCACCCAGGAGCATAGATGTGGTTTTTTACTTGCACATGGGCATGTAAATGCATCTTAACATGGAAAGACTGAATATCTGGGAAGTTATTCTCCCATCTTCAGACAGTGACTCAGAGAGATCTTAATATATATAAGCCATATGAATGCTTATGCAATCACTAACTATAACTTCTACAAACAGTAAGCAGATGCTATGTATGACAGCATTTGGTAATAAAACATCTCTGTTTCTGTAAACTCTGCAGAAGTGTCCCACCAAAATCTCACACACATCAAAATCAAAAAAACATAGAGTGGTGACGACTAGCAGGGAAGCACTTTGGACTAAGACAGACTTGCTTAGCAAATCAAGAAGCCCACTTGCCTCTTCAGTAGAATACCAGAGTCAGCAAAAAGACTGGAAAAGTAAGGCTGAGTTTCTTGTATGAATCTCGGCTCGTTGCTGTCCCAGGCCTATCATACTCTGTGTGCACGTGGCAGAAAATTTCAAACATCATCCTGAAACACAGAATAACCTCAGACAAGAAAAACAATTTTTGGAAACACACTGTCTGATTAAGATAACCAGGCCTGGCATCAACTAGTTGAAAAAAGTATACTTTACCGTATTACCAACAAATTGTAGGATGTGTTTAACAACGTGTTTGTTCACACAGGCAGAATCACCCAGATCAGCAGGCACCTCTAGCCTTGGTTTAGATACTAAGCAGGAAGCCCAGTTTCTAGAATGAAAAGGTTGCAAGAGAAGCTTCTCAGCAGCCACCTGAGAGTCCTCCATGAGTCACACATGAGTGACTCTCTCCACACAGAAAAGCAGGTGACAAAGGGGCCGGTGCTGCAAACCCAGCAACTGGAGAAGCAGCTTTACACCTGTGTTCCAATGCACTGCTCCAGCATCACCCAGGCAAGCAGCAAAGGCACTGATCCAGCCTCCTCCTGCAGGAGACTCCAGCTACACAGAGGAGTTTGGAGCTCTAATGGCAATTACAGCTTTGCTGCTGCGTGGGCAGCAAAACAGCTGATTACCAAAGTGTGCTGTCTCCAAGTTTCTAAGCTTTAAATGAAGCCTGTACCTGAAGAAAACTGCACTTGTATTAAATAACTTGTCATTGTACTTTGGGGATGCCTTATGCTAAGTTTAAGTTACTATGGTTACATCTTTCACAAATATAATACCAAACAGGAGGGAATAAGAAACAATTATGCCTTTGATCTTGCTTTTAAGTATCAGGTGTTTGTTATCTTTATTAAGGTACCGACATGCTCTGGAGAGGGACTTTTAAGACGCAGAAGGACTTTTTACAAGGGCATGGAGTGATAGAACAAGGGGGAATGGCTTTTAACTGAAAGAGAGCACCTATGAAGAAGGTAAGACACTGGAAAAGGTTTCCCAGAGAAGTTGTGGATGCCCCAATTGCTAGAAGTGTTCAAGGTTGGCTGGAGCTCTGAGGAACGCGGCCCAGTAGAAGATGTCCCTTCCCATGGCAGGGGGACTAGATGATCTTTAAAGTCCCTTCCAACCCAAACCACTCTAGAAGTCTATATTTTTATATATGAGGCTATGTTTATATTGCTGTATTACCATGACCCTGCAACTGGTAATGGTAATACAGCAATAGAAACATTAACATTTGTATACAGATGAGTGTTTAATATATATTGAAGTAAGTAAAAAATTGCCTGCACTCACTGAGTATTATGTACATTCCAAAATGAACTTTGGACCTAATGCTACAGAAAGCTCTAGCTCTATCTCAGCAGGGTTTTGAAGTCTGATCTACACACCATTGTGCTAATTCTGTGGAAATATAAGATACATGTACAGAAACATCTGCAAACTAATGTAAAGAATAATTAAATGATTTTGTATATATTTAACTTACCTTTATTAAGTGAGGAAACAGTCTTTTCTGAAGGTCATTTCTTTGGTCTTAAAAACTGAAACTCAAGCCACCTGGTTTTCATTTCCTGCCATATTCCTTCTGTCTCAGCTGCACACTGTGCTAAAAACAAAGGCTCCATTCTTTAATTGTGAATATCAGACGCCTTTAACCTTCATTCTGTTGTTAGTGCCTTGGAATGTGAAAAAGTTAATATACAATATCCTCTTTTATTAGCTAAAATAATAAATGGCCAGTTGCATTCCTTTTATCAGCTGGGCTCAAGACCTGCAGATCCTTGGAGACTTAAGAGTTCAACAGAGACAAAAATGTATGGCTTTCAAAGCAAAATCACTATTTAAACACAGTTCTGTTCTACTGTTTTGGATGACAGGCAGGGATTGAAGGTCACTGTTTCTAAAGTTACCTAAGAAAAGTCTAGAAATAAGTCACCTCAGACCCTATCACCCTGTGGTGGTGAACAGCTGTCACATCTGGTCTCAATCAACAGCCAGGAACCAAGGGCGAGCCGATTCCCAGGCTTGGGTGAGGGATGGGTTTAACAGAAACCACTGCTTCAGAGCAGCAGGACCAGTGAAAGATGGCATTCTTCAGCAAGAAACACAACCCTCAGAGGAAATGGGGCACAAGGGGAGCAACTTGTACAGCTCATTGAAGAATTTTATAGGCCAGCTCAGAGTAGAAGATAGTTGCTAATAAAACAAAGAAATACTTGTCTATCAAGGTGACCAAAATGTCTCCTATCTCTGAAAAGAACAGATTTTGAGTGAAGAAACAAATGTGTGTAGACTCTGGAGATGATTTTTAAAACAAGCAAGCAATCAAAATTTCTTTTCATCAAGAAAGCTGCTTTCACAAAACCCAAAACTCTAATTACGACCACTAATAATTGACAGTCACACTAAGTAAGTAAAAGTAACTGCTTTGAGATCAATCTGATACAATCTTGGGATAAATAGATCAGGTCCATTAATTTACTCCCTCCTCATTTATTCAGAATTCGTAAAGCATTTGCAGCTGTTTAGCCTGCTAATAGAATGGCTTATTCATAACTTCCAGAACTTTTGGCTTGGGGCTCATGTTAGGAGTGGAGAAGCAGCACTCCTTACCCAGTGGTGTGCTGGATGCCTTAACCAGGCTTCTGGGCAGCCTTTCCCAGCCCTGCCACGGTGTCCAGGGGTACAGCTGGGAGGGCTGCACTTCAAACCACACAGGTCAGAGGAACCACTGGTGGCTAGGGGAAGCAGAAATCTTTCCATTACTGCTGTTGAGATTCAAGACAGCACATGGCATCACACTGATGTACACTTGGATCAGAAACTCTCACATTTACCTCTTCCATTTTTATTAAACTGACAAAGATTTTGCAGTTAGTTCACAGATGTACATTAAGTAACAGGCAATCACTTTACTTGTACATCAACACTTCCCACATGTACTGAAGAACCAAAATTTGAAAGCTGTTTCCCACCCCACCCCAGTCTATTAGTAATAAGGGTATTCATTACAGCAGCTTAAATTGAGGAAAATATGTTCCTTAGCTTTGAGAAAAATATGTAGAATTATCAGTGTGATGCAACACTGGCTGAAACTTGATTTCACAACAGCATTGCACCAAAAGGTTTAAGAAAGTGGTCTTAAGAGACAAACTTGTAAAATGTAACAGAAAAGAGAATTTGTGCCATGTAATCTCTGGGCATCACATGGCTGTAAAACTGATAAGGAAAACATTCTGGTTTAGTTTGCCTGTGAAGCCAGTAAACAGAATGTATGCCACAGTTGATAACAAACATTCCTAACGATTCCTAGAATTTATTGTTATGATCATTCTGTTTATTACAACCATACCAAGCTCCAAGCGCTTTTGTAACATGTCAGAAGCTACTTCACAATCAACCATTTTTCAGAGTGGAATTACTTCATTGACAAGAACAAAATGTTGGGAGTCTGGCTAAAAACCGAGGACTCTTACGTGCAATTTTGCCTTAAAATTATCACATTCATACTTGGCTGCATAATTCTTTGAAATTCTGTCCAAAAATCTCAAAACTTTATTCTGGGCTTCAAAATTCTGTGAAAACAACTATCATTCCTTAAGCCATCTAAGCATCTCTGAAAAAAGGTGAATTAAACTTGACCTTATGTCCGTAACAACAACCAGCAAAATGCTTCCAGGGTTACTTGCAAACCTTTATTTATGAATCTGAACTTGTTAACTCTGCCTCAAGCAGCAGCTCAGGCTGGAAGCTCTGCTGTGCTTGGAAAGAAGCTTTGCAATGTTCCCTCTGGAGGTATGCAGAAAAGACCATCACAGAAAATGTAGCACTTCAGAAGTCGGCATCCCATTGCCTTGTCTGGACAGAACACGGTGACAAATTCAATCTGACTCCTAACTGACTCCACTCTAAGATCAAGAAGCTGAATGCAAAAAGCCACTGGACAGGCTCCATCTCCACTTTGCTTGGCAGAGGAAGAGCCCCTGTAGCTCAGGCTGGGCAAGAAAGACCAGACTATATTTGCACACTGTACTCTCCAGTATTTTCCAAAACAATTAAAATTTGGCAGCTATGTTCTTCCAGACCCCCTGGACCTGGCTCAGCCTGAGCAACAGAATCAGAGTGAGACTTTTTCAGCAGTGGGTGATTCTCCACACATCCAGGAACTGCTGCAGTTGCAAGGGCAACCAGAAGGGCAGGAGGATTTCTCTTCAGTGCCACCACTGCTACTGTGCCAAGACAAGCAAGGTGAAAGGGGCAAGATGAAGCTTTCAGGGTGGCAAATGAGGTAAAACATGTAGGTTAGAGGGAGCCATGGATAAAGAAGGTACAAGCAAAATAGGTACAACTGAATCACAAGAGTGGCAGTGAAGGAGGTGTATGTGGGAAATTAGATCAGAAGACACAGAAGTGTAAGCAATAAAATGCAGTTAAAACCAAACAAAATTGAGGAAACTTTAGATCCTTTTCTTCAGCTGCTCTCAGAAAGCAGCTTAGACAAACCAAAAAAATTCTCCCAAACTTCTAAGATTAGCATACCTTAAGGATAACTGCTGGCCTTGGCTAATTTTAGCTGCATCACCTCAAGCTGTAAAGGGGTATGGCATCCCTTGACAGAGAAATTTAGACTGTAAGGAAATGTAGGAATATACAACCATTGCATCCTTTTTTCCATTAAAAAGGACAAATGAAAGAAAATCAGATGCCATCAGAAACCACATCAAGTAGTAAAATAAAATATTCTAAAGTAGGAAGAGCCAAAAAAAGTATGGCTTACATTCTCCTAATTCACTGTCCCTATCCAAATATGTAATTGTAAATAATTTTTAAGAATAGATTAAAATTAAAAAAATCACATACCTTTTTTTCTTCTTATAGGTGCCTCCACCTCTTTCTGCATACTGGATGAGCCTGTTCAGGAGAATCAACTGTCAGTGAAGCTTTTGCTCATAGAGCTTCTTTTGCAATTCACTGATAAAGTTAGGAGCTCTATGTAACTCCAGAAAGGGGGTCAGAGGATAACTGGAAAGAAATTTGGTTCCCTTTAAAATAAAACCTAATTAAGGAAGTTGAGGGACTGTCTGGACATGCAGATTTTATGCTCGTTACTTATATTTATCAAGTATCATGCTAATTCTGTGACTAGGTTAACTTCTCAGTTGCCAAGCCATGGCATGTCTCCCATTTTATAAACAAGTAGCAAAACAGCAGATGTTTTGTTCACTGAGCCTGTTTTTTCTGCATTAATGGCACAATTAATTATCCATTAAAGGATTTTAAATAGTAGTGATCCAAATCCTTTTATTCATTTAAAATCCAGGTTTAAATAGTAGGGATCCAAATCCCTCCATTCATTTAAATTCCCTGGTCTTTGCTGTTCAGAATCAGAAGTCTGCAGGTGAATAGAAGCCTCCACCTCAGAATAAAACTTTCCCATTTATTAATGACTTTAGGTTGTACCAGAAAAGAAATATATTTGTCTACAGGTGGACAGATAGCGTATGTAGGTAGTTATTTACTTCGCCCAAATTTCCTCCCTAATCTTCCTGTGCTAAATAAAACTCAGTGTGGTTGCAAAACAAAAGCAAAATCCTTTATGAGCTGCTGTAGGCTCCCAGAAAATCCTATCAGTTTATGATCCAGAGATGGCCTCTTTAGGTAAGAGTTCCACAGATCCACAAAGTCTCAAGGATAAAAATACTCCTGATGACTCTGCATATCAAGAACTGCACTTAAATACTGCCATTCAAAGCTGATTTCATACCAGATACTTGGGATAGCAAAAAACCCAAACAAGAACATCAGTTTTTATATGATTCTGTTTCATCAAACAATTTTCTTTCCCATTTCTGTTTTCCTCAGGAAACAAGAGAAACATTGCATCTTCCTCAAAAAGATTTATGAAAGTATTTCAGAGATTTAAAAGTGATGAGCTTCAAAAATACAAAAATTAGAACAATTTGAAGTTGCTCCCCTCCACTTAGAGAAAATTTTTACAATTTTACTTATTTCTAAGAATAATGGATTTGCTGAAGCATATCTAGAAGTTAGGAGCCATCATCCATTCCTACCTGTTTCAGAGCTCTCTTTTGGCTCATCTCTCAAAACCCAGTGTTTTTTTATAGCCCTCCTCCCTCTCTACTGGCACTTGCTTGGTTCTGTCTTGCAGAACTTCTGGGGCAATGAAGACGGCAGGCTATCTGTAATACAAACAATACTATTCAGTGACAAAGCACTATAAACAGACTAGAATGGACCTTATTCTCAGAGGAAACAGTTCAGCAATAAAGACTTCAAGAAGTTGCAGCTGGTTTTTACTTCAGTTTTACAGTACAACTCACTGTTGAAAAGAGACACTTTTCCCCTTTCCTAACAAATTTGTACCTTTTCTAACCTAAGGGTCCCAAGTTGCTTTTGTGCCATCCAAACCCCTGACAAAAAAATACCCCTGAAAGGTAGGGGGAACTTTTCATATATGGAGAACAGTTGAAGACTCTCACATTAATGTAAAACAGCAGAGAAGTCAGACAGAACCACTGCACTGAGCATGGTAAGATGGAAGTGAATCACTCAAGTCAAGGGTTCACAGAAGCAGGTGTCTGATGTCTACTGCCTCCTGCTACCTTACAAACATGGTACAATGTACACTACTACCAAAATCATTTATCCTTGGGTTTTAGGTGTTTACTGATAGCAAGACCTTTTTCTCTGTAGTACACACACAAAAGGCAAAAAGCAAATGAGAAAACAATGCTTTTCTTAGAAACTGCCTCACCTAAGCTGCTGGGGGCACTTTCCTAGCTCTTTAATGGAATTACAGCACAGCCTATAAATATGTGGCTTTTAAAACATAATATGATCAATATACATAATTTTCACAGCTGACTTTACAAATGCAATTTACAATAAAATTGCTTAACTTCTGAACATTTAACAAGCCATGCCCACCAGGACACTGCATATGAAGCAGTAACAACAAGCAATTAAATACTACTTTTTCCATTAAAATGAACTGATACTACTACAACCATCAGCCAGGCTTCAGCTACATTATTTCAGACAAAGATCCACACATTAACTACAGTTGGTACATTTTTCTTATTTATTCAAAAGCTAGTGGATGACAAAAAGGGTTAAAATGTTTTATACCACCTATTCATTACATGAACAAATACTCAATCCAAAGGGACTCATTTTAGAAGCCCCTCTGTCCAAAAACCACACACAAATTAGTTTTTATACACAAATGTTTATTTCTCAAATAAACTTCCCCTTTAAACACAAGGAATGAAATCTAAATCTTCATAAAGATGGATCCAAAACAAAGTCCCTCCAGCACATTGTAATCACTGTTTGTTGGTCACTACTGGCTTTAACTGTTTAACATCAAAAAACAAGGACATATTTAAAAAATCATGCTACTGGATACCTAGCTCTGCCTCTGACCAGCTCTACACTGATCTCCAAAATTTTAAAATTTTACATCATGAAATCCAAAGCATTTAACTGAACAACAGCTGTGCATTAAACACAAACAACTGAACAAGAAGATTATAAGATGTAATCAAGTTCATAACGAATATAGGTGTTCTTTTCATCATTATAGATTCTTGGATAATGTGCTATCAGAGCATCCTGTGATCCAATGTAGATTGAATTATATATCTTCCAATAAACATCTCTGACTTTTCTGGCAGGGTGAAACAAACCCTAGAAAACAGAACAGAACAAAATGCAATAAAAGCTTGAAGTTCCAATGTTCATTTACTGAAATCAATCAAGCATTGCAAAACATACATTTAATAAATGGGCAGGACATACAAGCTGCAGGAAGAAACAGTACTATATAATAATATACAAACAGTACTTGGAAGAAAATACATTGCAAGAGACTTTCACCCTCCTACTGATGTCAGGATCTTCATGATGAGGTCCCCACACTGCAAAAGTGTGAAATTTCCTATCTGCAAATTATTACTAAAATGCTGTCACACCTTCTTTACACTGACCTGCATTACTTTAGTCCTTGCTCCCCACCTGTTAGGTGAGTTTTGATTCCATAGCCAACACAGTCATTGCTACGTGCAATTACATGGAAAAGGAGCCTTCAGGTTTTACCACCCCATGCACATTTACAGAGGCTGAATTGCCTAGTGTAGATCTAGCAGTATCAAGTCTAATCAAAGCACTGTTTTATAGCACTCTTCTAAACATCTCATTGCTTTCCTCAGCTAACAGCAAACCATGACTATTAATCCTATCCTCTCATTTATTTATCTCACTTGTCATAACCCCTCACACAGCCAAATTTATTCCCCACTCATTAGTTCACATCATCAAAATTTGTGAGATGCTTCCAATTTAGAAATCAAAGTGCCAGGCTATTTTAGTCAACTGATATTCTAAGTTACCTGCTCTTTCTACACAAGTCCTGTGATGTAATCAGCTATCTCCCTTTACCAAAGCCTCTGTTTATTGCCTATTTCCACTATTCAAGTCCTTGGCACAGTATACCCCATTTAAATAACACTTTGGAGACAAAAAGGCAGTTTTTCTTTGGCTGGAAATCATCTTCAGTTGACGTTTTTGTCTCCTGGAAAGAAGCCCTGGCTGACAATGGCTGTGTGCTGCCCAGCACCCCCAAGGCCATACCTGTAAACAGTACTGTAACATCCTGCAGGGCCCAATAGCGACTCTGAGGCCCTCCAGAGCTCCCATAACTGCCTGGATGACGTGAGGAGAGGTTTCAAACACATTGGGCCACACGTAATTTAACAAGTGATTAAGGGAATCTTCACAGCCGAACCCATAAACACCAAGGGACATGTGCTGCACCACAGCACTGGCTGTTTGTCTGTGTACAAGATCCCTGCAAAGAGAACAACGGGTATTAATAAATGAGACTTAGAAGCAACATGATTGGACAAGCAGAGTGTTTCTTCTCAATAACACTTTTCTTAAAAGCACTGTTTGCAAGACAACACAAGAGCAGAGTATCAAAAATCAGTGAAGTGAAAAAAGGAGTTTTCTGACAAATTACTGCACTCCAATTCCACAGAAGTACCAATATTAGAAATTATCAAAAGCAATTTTAATGGAAGAAGCCTTGGCTCACTGAAGATAATTTTAGTCTTCAGAATTATTAGTAGAACTGGAGCATATCTAATCCAAATTGTTTGCAAATAAGGGCTTCCAAATCATGCTGGTCACTTAAAGCCTTTAGCAAACAAGGACAATATGCATATTTGCTATCATTAACAATCAGGTGTATACTTAAAAATACGACTATGGGTAACAGTACCACAGAAGAAGTGCACTCACCTGTCCATTAAAGCATCTTCAAGCAATGGTGTAACAGCATAAATGTAATCTTTTCCCATCTCTCCAATGTACTCAAACAGGAAAGAAAGAGATTTTAACACACCATTCTGGACATTCAGTTCTGGAACTCTGTATTCATTCATGAGTGCAGGCAGCACTGTGAAAGGTGAGCATGTTTCAGCCACAATAGCAATTGCTACTGTAGTACATACTCTGTTCTGCCTTTCCTGTACTTTCAAGTTGTTTAGCAGTGTGGCCAAAACATCGTGAGGTCTGGAAGAGACAACATGGGCATCCACGTCAATAGATTCAGTGAGGATTTGGATAAAATCAGTTAAACTTCAAACAAGTGGCACAGAAACATGGTTTAGCCCTCACAAAAAATTTAGAGAACTGGGAAACAAACTGAATGCTGAACATGAAACACTAAACTCTAGAACAGTCCAAAGATTTATTTTCATAGCCAAAATTTTTTACTTTATCTAGACTTAGCTTTTTCCCTGTCCTCTGTTCTTCCTCTTGTGAACTCTGGAGGGTATCAGAGCCTCTCCACTATTACTCTGATCCCAGAGGAAATTATAGTCTTGTATAAAACCCTAAGCCTTGACAGAGATAAGTTATGTTCTGCATGGAGAACAGTTACAGCACTCCTGGCTGCTCGCTCTACCTGCATTCAGTCAGTCATCAGTCACTTACTGAACATGCACAAAGGTGGCAACTGTGCTTCATCCTACAATGTGCTGACTTGTAGTATGACCTTAATGGAAACAAACCTTTAAAAAAATCAATAAAACTACTGATTTTGTGGGGGGAAGGAAAAAAAAAGAGAGAAGATAAATTATTTAAAGGAGAGTTTATGAAATAATACAAAGAGGGTCTGAATGCACATCACAGTATCAAAAATTCAAGAGACAACAGTTCTTACTCCCAAATAAGATTCTAACCTTATTAGTCCACAAATTTTATTCTGAAGTGCAACATCCTATGTTAATGAAGAATACGTGACTGTATTCTTCAAAATTAGTAAAACCATGTCTACACATATAAAATGTAGAGAAATTTGAGTATTTCCCACCAGAAAACTAACAATCATCACTATGTTTGGTAACTGTGTGCAGAAGTGGATAAGAATTAAACCAACTTACCCAATAGCTTTTGCAATATAACCAAAAGTGTTCACTGTGGCTCTTCTGATAGCTTTTTTGTGAGCTTTTAATAATTCAAGCAGTTCAAAGCAGATCCTCATCCATTCTCTTGCAGAAACATACTCTGCACCTCTGAAAGAGAATAAAGTGAGTTACCTCTTCAATGAAAAATTTTTAAATTAAGCCACAAACTGTAGCATCTATTCATTTGCTATCCACAGAGGTAACAGGTTAAGCATTTCCTTTATTAGGTAATTCAACAGTGCATCTGCTAAATATCTCAAATTTTAGGCACTACTTCAGAAATATCAAGAGATATGACAATAAATACCCAGATGCCAAACTTGTGCTTTTGCTCCAATCATTGCCCACAAAGAAGGTTAGATGTTTTATCATCACTCAGCTTACCTGTCTGCAATACGCCCAACAAGATCAATACAATTTTCCTGTACTTTCTCATGTCTGTTCTTCAAAATAGGTGTCAGCCGTGGCAGCAGGTCTTTGATTGGTGGCGTCATCTTGTGCATACCTATTGAATTCAAAGAGGCACATTTAGTTTTAAAGTGGTTTTTATTTTTTTATTTTGGTCTTGGACGGCCAAGTAATCAATATAAACACATACCTATAACATTCACAATAGCCTTAAGCGCTCCGAGTATGCTGCCCAGTACTTCAGGATATTCTTCACCCAGGTACTCATACAAAACAACACCCAAGTGTCCCATCAGTTTTTCCTACAACCAAGTAAAAAGAGTTAGAAGGTGATTTTCCCCTCCCCTCTCATTAGAATGACCTGCTAGGGCAAATCTGGAAGAGAAATCCATACCTCTTGACAAGTCTTCATGACAACTGCAGTACGAGAGATCAGGTCAGCGGCCTGCTGCCTGACTTTGGCTGATTTGTTGTTCAAACGCCACAAAACTGTACCACAGATCTGTGGCAAGTAGGGTTTCACTCTTTTGCCTAGAGCATTAACCACTGTGCCAAAACCATTCAGCATCACAGAATCCTGAGGGGAAAAAACAATAAAGGAAAATCAGACAAATAGCAACATGGCATTTTACCAAAACTTGTCATAATCTAAACTTGCTTTTAAAATGTTAACATTCCAGAGATTGCTTCTGGATTTCATTGATTAGAGCACTGACATCTAAAAAAGGATTCTAAAAATCTAACTCAGAAGCACATACTTGTGTATAACTAAGAGTGAGATGGCTTACAGTAACAGTGAACTAAATACTCCAACACTTGGCCGTACCTCTGTCGTCTGTTCCTGAAAGGCGTACAAAATACCATCAATGAGCTGTTCTTCCAGTTTGTGATCAATGTCTGCTGCCCCCAGATTTCCCATTATCTTCTCAATTGTTTCCATGACCATTTTTCTGTACTGCTCAGCCTCATCTTTCAGATCATCCACAATTCTAGAAATAATTTCTGCTGCTCCAACTTTATTTGCCAGCTCCACAGTTGTATCAACCAACTGAAACACAGAAATATTAAATAAGCAAGCATTAAAATTATGCTTAATAGTTATAATCTACTTTCTCCCTCTTGAAAATAATTTCCCTAGTCTGAAGAAACATCTTAAACCAACTATTAAAATCTTGTTTTACCTTTAGAAATCATGAATTTTTTAAAGAATTTAAGTGGGGTGAACCATCCCACCTTGCAACTGATGAATACATTCACAGACATAAAATGTCGTGACAACCTCCTAAGAACCTGAAAATCTTCTTAGGTACACAACTTCTAAACTGCTAGTACAAACAAAAACCAAGTTTCAGGACACAGACAAAAATAAGTAGCTAGCCTGAACGAGCATGTTAATTTTCTTCTACTATAAATCTTTTTCCAGCGAAAAAAACCACCAAAAATACCTGTCTGTAATTTCTTCTGTCCAGTGCCATTCTGTGCTGCCAGAAATGTTTGAAGAAGGGTGGCAAGATTTCTGTTTTAATGTAGTTTGCTTCAACACCATCTGTGCCACAACACTGCTTTACCACCTGACAGGAAATAAAAATCCAACAATGTTAATTTGGTGTAGGGTATGGGGTGGGTTTCTTTTTTTTTTTTTTTTTTTGCATACTATTCAATATCAATACTGAACTATCATACTATCATTCTGACATACCTTCAACACAATTTTTTTCATCTCTTCATCAGGAGACTGGAACTCTCTGATAAGAATCAGCATGACTTCTCTGGTGTAGTAGTTTGCATATTCAGCGTCCATGAGCGGAATCAGGTAACCAATCGCCTTCAAAAACGCCGCCAAGCCCTATTTAAATGCAAAACATATCTCTAATAACTTACAGCAGGTACACATCCATTTCAGTTCAAACTAAAGAAAGTATTTGAAATTTACCTTTCCTCTGTGTTGACGAATACCCTTCCACAAGGGCTTCAGCACAGAATCAAATGACTCAATACCATAGGGAGTGGCTGCCTCAGCCAGGGCAGCAATGGCCAAAGCGCTGATGGTGCGAACTTTCTGCTGCTCATCCACCAGCCCTGCAAGAGAGCAAGGTTTAGTATCACTTCTTATAGTTGTCTTAAGTTCAAAGTAGCAAAAATAGAGCAGTGTAAAAGGGGTTAACATTTTCAGGAATACTGAACCATTATCTGTCTGCATTCACCTTTCAGAGTCCCCTGAAATGTTTCTCGGTGTCACAGCAACAACAAAACCAGGACCTTACTGTGCCTTACTGAGGTATGAAAAATTTCCCAGATATAAAGTCAGTAATAAACCAAAACTGTCTGGGAAAGCAGAACTTACCGTGCTCAATAATTTCAACCAAGCTCCTGAGATGAGGCAGGATAGCACAACCCATAAGAATAGCAATCTGCTGCACAATTTTGATGCCAGTGTGCCTGGCCTGCCAGGATTTTTTGCTTTTACAGACAGCTTTCAGGAAGGGTAACAGAGAAGGAATGCCCAGAGCAGACGCAACAACGGCAAAAGCTCGAGCTGTTGTATTTCTGACGTATTCATCCATGTTATCAATATCAGGTCGCATTGTGGAGATCATTGTTGCCAAACCCGCAGCCTGCAGGACAAAACACAAAACACACCAACTGGATTGATGAACAGCACAGTTTACTGTTCTGCCATCCTATAAACATGCAGGTATATGTCAGCTAACTCATGCTTTAATACAGGATGGAGTTTTACCTTAGCCAAGTTTGAAATAATTTCTCTGCCTTCCACTCTAGCATAGTAGTCTTCATCAATCAGCAGTGGTTCAATGACGACAAGAATCTGAAAAAGAAATTAATATCTCCTTTTATTAACACTTTCTATAGTATTTCTAGCCCTATTAAAGTCCATAAAACAGAGAAGATTCCATTAATTCAAGCTTAAAGCCCTACAATGATCTAAAAAAAATTAAATCTATTACATTGTTTTTTATAGCTCTTAAGTCTCTTAAGGATGTGGCCTGGAGATACTACTTAGATGAGGTAAGGTCCTTCCCACCTCCAAATATGCACATATCATACTTACATCATGCCTCAATACTCTAAAGCCTACACTCCAATCACACTATAAAAACTTTAAAGTTTGGTTTAAGAAATATGAATGCCAAATATGCTTAAAAAAAGTGGTATCATCCTCTTCTGATAGGTAGATAAAATGCAGAAAGAGCAAATCAGAGATGAAATTGCAAACTACAACAGACCTTGTGTACATATGGTCGGACCAAGTCATCCAATTTGTAAAGAATTCTGTCGATGACTTTGACAAGCAAGTGACGCTCCTGATCTTCGAGTGTTGGTGACATCAGCAGAGGCAGAATCTGGTTGAACAGCGGCCCTGCTCCAAATTCCCGAGCTTTATCAGTAATCTGCCGCAATGCAGCCTGAATAAAACCAGAAAACCTGCCCGTCAAACTAAGGAAACAACACTGAACAATCATATAACAGCTATTAACCAAGTTAAAATGTAACTGACTACACCCACAGGCTTCCAAATACTTGCCCCAACCACCACAAAACTCGTTCAAGCTATTTCATGCTGATCTGTTAAAACACAAACGTGTGATGACAAACATTGTGTTCTTAATGCCCAGGAGTTCAGTTTTCAAGAGAAGCATAACTTCTGAGCTAATACTGGCTCCGTTTGGAAAACAGCTTCACAGCCCTTGTTTGCATCCAGGCAGCTTTGTCCTTGGTCAGTTTAGAGCATTTGCAAAAAAGAGTGCTATTATGCTGCCTAATGCTTAAGGCCAAAACTTAAATAAAAGCTACACTGAGTAACTAATTTAAGTGTAAGAAGCAAAATCCAGAAAGTTACAAAGCTGTGTAAGCAAAACACACTATAAATCCAGTTTCTTGTAATTGTGTAAAAAAAAAATAATATATATATATACAAGCCCTACACCATTTAGCGACTGACATTACTGTCAAAAGAGCAGCAGTGCTAAATTATACTCAATAACAAAAAGCCACAGAGATATAGAAGAGGAAGGGGGGAAAAACACTGAACGGGGTGTGCTGTTTTGGCTGGAATTGAGCTGATTTTCTTTAGCCACTAGTATGGGGGACAGTGCTGGAAACAGTGCTGATGACACAGGATGTTTAATTACTGCGAAGCAGGGCTTACACAGGGTCAGGGCCTTTTCTCCCTCTCACCACGCCACCACTGAGAAGGCTGATTGGCACAAGAAATTGGGATGGGACACAGCCAGGACAGCTGACCAAAACTGCCCAAATGGATGCTCTACATCATATGGCCCCATGCTCAGCATACAGGCCAGGAGGAAAGCTGGCCAAGGGTCACTGCTAGGGGACTGACTGCCTGGGCATCACTTGGTTGGTAGTGAACAAATCTGCATTACTTGGGGGTTATCTGTTTGTTTTGTTATTTTTTTGTTATTTTCCTTCACCATTGTTATTAACAAATTCTTCTTATCCCAGTGCACAATTTTTCTCTTTTTTACTCTTCTGACTCTCTCCTTCATCCTACTAAGGGAAGTGGGGGGAGAAGCAAGCAGCTGTGTGGGGCTTAGTTACCAACAGAGAAAGCTTAGCAGATTATCTTCAAGAGAATCTCATGGACAACTGAAGCTAAACCTGAAAACAAACACCAATTTTTGAAAAATGAATTACATAAGCATGTGGGACAATTCATCTTACCTTTCGCATGGGAGGTGTGCCGTTCTTTATTTTCAGAAGTAATTTCATTATTTTCCTCTCCTTCTGTTCCTCAGGACTCAGAGTTGATTCATCAACATCAACCTACAAGTAATTCCAGAGAAATAAATGGGCATTGCTACATAATCAAAAGAAACCAGGGAAGTTAAATGGGCATGAGTGAAATCTCCTTTACCAGCAGCTTGTCGAAGTACTGGATATCATCTGGTTTCAGGAAAGGCAGGTTGCCAGAGGGCTGGTCATTGACACTCTTCATGGTGCGGTCCTCGGTCTGCATGTGGAACCCGGTCATACCGCCCAGGGGCGTTGGAGTCGCTGTGAGCTTCCGAGCAGGAGTGCGGATGGGCACGTAACCAGCTGGGGGCGGCAGAACCTAGAGAAGGAAGAACAAAATTTGTTCTAAAAGCAATCAAATACAAAACACTGCTGG
This sequence comes from Cettia cetti, assembly GCA_013401135.1. Classification (NCBI taxonomy): domain Eukaryota; kingdom Metazoa; phylum Chordata; class Aves; order Passeriformes; family Sylviidae; genus Cettia; species Cettia cetti. The sequence continues at coordinate 28,368 of VZUI01077866.1, forward strand.
AGGTTAGAGCTTTCACTTTATTTGTTTGGGGATTTGTGTGTTACTGCAGACAACAGATCCCATGTTCCCAGCAATACAAACTAACCCTGACAGCTTGTATTTGCACTTACCCGTACTGACAACATTTCTGAAGAAAGCTCACTCCCACTGCTGAGGGCTTGGATAATAAATTGTGAAGTCTCCAAGGATTAAAGAAGGACTTCAATAACTGAATCATCATACTACACTTGCTGTCTCAGTATTTGTGACCCTCTACCATTTGTCTACATCTAGACTTAGCATTTCTATCAGTCCATACAGAGTACATTTCTGGCCTTGACAGGCATTTCCAGCACTGAGAAGCACAGCAGTGATTTGCCTGTGAGATCACCTTTAGACCCCCCTTTCTAAGGGATTTATAATCAATACTTAATGTGAAACACTGTACTTCCAGGGGGGAGAAAAAAAAAAAAATCAGTAATCCCTGGTAGGAAAAAAACTTCATCATGGTCTGCTGTATTTTAATAGAGATGAATTACCTTATATCCTTCAGGAAACATAGCATCCAACTCCTCATCAGAAAGTGGTCTGTTTCTCTCATCAATTTCCCTCTCCCAGCGCCAAGCCTGCAGCTGTTCAGGAGTCATGCTCATGATGTGTCCTATAGTCAGATTTTTTAAAAAAATGAGTATTTTTAAGAAATCCTTTTGTATACAGAAGCAGATGACCTGTTTACTAACTTTTAAATGCTCTCGAGTCAAAGTTTCCATAGCACCTGAACTCTATAGCCAAATAAGATATCTTTTACAGAGCCTTTTATCATTTTTTTTTACCAACTAAACTGAACAGCAACAGACACGTAACCTCAGTCTCAATTCCTTTCCAGAAAGGAGTTCCTGCAGGTATTGCCACAAAAATTGTAATCTGAGCATACACTGACTGCTTTCATACAGGCAGGAAAGCATGCTGGGCAGAAGTCTGTCTCAAAAGACAATACAAAAGGAAATGCTTCATTCCCACAATCCCAAGTGAAGCCTCCTTCAAGGGACTGAGCTTACCCGGCGTAGGGGTTGCCATGTTCATAGCTGGGGTACCGATGGGTGTCTTGCCAGGTGTCAGAACAGGAGTGCTGCCCCCCATCTGGCTGGCGGGCGTTTCATCCCAGCGCGATTTCCTCTTGCTCGCTCCCGGGGTTGGAGTCTCACCAATGGAGTCCCCACCCCGATCCGTACGCGGTGTCTCAGCCCAGCCACTGCCGTGGCCCGGAGTATCTGAGGAAAAACAAACCAAATTTTCTCAGAAAGTTGAACAGTATAAACTTCAACTATACTATCAATATTCAAATCCATTTTCAATATCAAATTAACAAACAGTAGGCAAAAAGTAAAGACTACTTTGGTGAATATTGAAAAAACACAGGCATTACACTAAAAATAGCCAACAGAGAACTTTGTTTTATGAAAAAATTGTCATCTTCTTGCTGAACCTTAGCATAAAAATATCAGATTCTAAAAAAAAGAAAATTACTCAGATATTCTAGGAATTGAACAAAGTACTCCATGTACTCCCTTGATAGAAGCATTAGGTAACAAGACTTTCATTGTTCTCTGACACAAGAGTCAAATTCAAATTAAGCAGGTGAGATGCTTTTCAAACTTGTTTTAATAACAACCTCTTTTAAAAAAACCCAAAACAATTTAAAAAATCCACGAACATATTATGAAAAGTAATTCAACATGTGCTTCTTTACTGTGTTCTTTATACATTAAAATCCCAACCTGCAGCAGTCATTAGTCATGACAAAACCGTGGTTCCATATTTGAGCCGAGATACTTTCATGGATGCCACTCAAGCACAGGAAGAACCCAGTGCAGGAACTCAAGACAAGAACAACTCCCCACATCAACCACTAGATGTCAGAATATAACTACTTCTTGCCTGGCTTCTAAACTCCCTGTTTACCAAAGGTGAAAAACCCCAGAACAATGAACCATTCAAAACTTATTATGCACCTCCCAGTTAGCCATAAATACCTCTTTCTGTTTTGGGAGTTTCATCCCATCGATTTTTCCGTGCACTGGAAGTGGCACCTCCGTGGCCTGGTGTTGCGTGGCCAGGCGTGTCCCGGCCAGGTGTTGCAGCTCCTGCTGGTGTATGACTGGGAGTTGGATCCCAGATTTTGGAGCCTGGGGTGGCACCTGGGGTCTCGCTACCCTTGGCACGGCCTGGAGTTTCATCCCATCGCAGAGATGGGGTGTGCCCAGGAGTCTAGAAGACAAAAACACAACTATCAGTATCTCATCCTATACAGTAAGAGACTGCTAGCTGTTCTTAAAGGCAGTAAGAAACCTCTGACACTCAAGAGGATTAACACTGATAATGTCTTCTGTTGAGCTGATGAGCTCTAAGTCATTACCTCTGCTTGATCCCAACTGGACAGTTTTTTAGGTGTGGCACCAGGAGTCTGATCAGCTGTCTGATCCCAACGCCGTTTGCGTTTTGAAGGTGGCTGAGAAGCGGCTCCATTGACGACTTTAAGCTCTCCAGCTTTAGCTTTTTCAGCTAGTTGTTGCCTAATTTCCCTCTGTTCAAGAGCACAAAAAGGAAAAAAGTAAGAACTCTTCAAATTATACCTTTAAAAGAGGTTTTTCAATACCTTTTAATGCTTTTTTTGAGGTTTTGCTCAAATTATCTGCAATTAGCTACTGCTTTTATTTCAAGGCCACTCTTTTTTTCAAATTCTTCTATATTGACAGAGCAGCTGTGTTTGAGGGGCTGTTTTTAAATTAGTTTTTCAAGAAAAACCATTCTTACAGCAAAGGCACAGAGAATTTTTAAAGCTATCAGTTTCTGTCACTGATAGGTATATGCCTTAAGACCATTAGCCATCTGTTTCAAGTACCACGTCAGTAAATTAAAGGTGGATGATTTAGAGAATATGTTCATGGGAGCTACATTCCATGACATTAAAAAAGCCCTGAAATCCTTATTTTAAATCCTGAGATGATACTACTGTAACAGCACACTAACATAGACTGTTTTGCACTTATCAATGGATCCATAAGCAGTAATGCTGTCAAAATTATGAACGAATTCCTCACTTAAGACAAATCAATATTAGAAGTCACTGGAACTACAAGGTCTTGCTCCAACTAGCAAGATGGTACTATAGGTATTACACAACAAATCTTTTTATATTACCAATATATTTTTAACTATTAAAATAAATGTTTAAGCATGTTTTTGGGTTTTCTCTTTTTTTTTTTTTTATTTAAAACCAAATGCCAATCTTATACCTGCAATATCTGCTGTAGGTGCCTCATCAAAAGCCTTTTAAAACCTCCCTGGCTTTTCTATACATAGAGTTCACAAAAACAAACATCTCTCACACTGAGTAATTCTCAGTTACTCTTAGATTTTTTTTTTCTCTCCTCCTCTGAAAGACAATTAACAAAAGAAAGTCCAAGTTCTAAAAAAAATGTCAGATTAAAATATATTGAGACTATTTTTCCCTGCGTTGCTCAAGTTCTACATAGAAAGATGTCTTTTAGAACTTTCACCTTTAAATTCTACTGACTTTCAACATATGAAGAACATGATTTTCCAAAGAAAGGGGCGTTTAAGTCAAGACAAAGCCAAGAGAATTTATGTTCCCACTTTTTTAACATGCTTTCAAGAGCTGTAACATGAATCTCAGGCCAAACGGAAAGCCCTGCCCTCCACGCACCTCTTCTTTTGTTAAATGCTGTTCACGCATAACATCCATGTACGTCCTGGCATTCATTTTAGGGTCTGGAGTCTTCCCTCCTGCAGAAGAGAACAGCAACAGGAATGGAGCACAATGAGTACAGGATAAGCAGAAATTATGGACTTCTACTGTCCTGCTCTAGTATTATATTATTCCATGATCATTTAATTTTACTTTTTGATCGAAATTTTTTTAAATTACATGTATCTTACGTTTATTCAGTTTGCTGATCAATTTAACCTGTTTGAACACAAACATAACTACTGCAGTTTCAAACAAATATTTTAAAGCCGATAAAAATGATAAAATGACAACACAGTTAAGAGTCTTCAGAAGTGATGGGTTCCTGGGTTGCTAATCCGGAATACGTACACTTTCGTGCCTTTGTCTCCATCAGCAGTTCTGACTTCAAGCAGCAGAATAGAAGCCTAGAAAATTATCTCTTTACCATTAGTAACACTTTGGAAAGATATTTATAATCAAAACATTACCTTGTGTAAGCTGTTAAATCCTACTTGTTATCTGACTATAAATAACTATTTCATACCTAAGTAATGTTTAAATTGTTTTATCATAAAGACCCATTTTTAAGTTTGACAAATCTGGACATGTCTCACAGACCTTCTAAGCGTCATATTGTAACAGGGCTTCATTAAAAATAAAAATAAAGCAAAATAAAATCCCCCAAAATACTGTTTGATGACACTTTCCCCCTCTTCTCTTCTCAAGGGACACTTGTGATTGGGAGCTGAATGCAATACAGTACATACACCACCACAACAATACTCACAGGTAATGGGTTTTGTACACCATAAGTTGTTTTATGCTCTGTATCTTGCATTAATTGAATTTTTAAATACTTTAAAAGAAGCCCAACTTTAGAGAAATGAGACTTGTCAAGAAAAACACTTTTCTTTAAGAAAAATGTGCAGATTTGCTATACAAGTGGTATAGCTATTACACTTTAGGGAAAAAAATAAACTTCTTAGACATTTCTATGCTGAAGATCACTGCCCAATTGGCTGTGTCTTTCTGACACTAGCTTTGATAGGACTTTCCTTTGGAATACTTTTTCACCATAATCTACACAGGATGTGTTGAACTGCACCCTTAAGAATGCAGACAGGACTGGCATATAGCAGTACTGCTGTAGGAAAGAAATTAAGGACAGTTAGTATGGGCCTGTGAATTCTGACAATACATGTTTATATCAATTACAATTAAGCAAGTAAAATAATTAATATCCCTATTAATTCATGCAGGCTGAAATTCTCATTTGTAAAACCTGCAAAATAGCTACTAATTTTAAGCCAACAGGCACCTTATTGCCACACGTGAAACTCACTCACCTGAAGAAAATTTCAGACCCACTAACACCCCTTCTCCTGACTTGCATTCTAAAATTATCAGAACAGACTTGAACTATTAATAGTATCAAAGTCTTATATATGCTTTTGCTTCTTTTTGCTATACCACCTAAAATTTACATAGGATGGTAAGAATTAGGTGCTCTACTAGCATTTCAAAAGCAGTAACCCTGTAAATCTATAACTTGGAATGAAAACTATCAAGGTACTGAATGAATCTGAGCACTCAATACACAAGTCGTTCAAAGTACAACGCACAACCCAAAACGAAATGAAAAGAGAAACCTTTAACCCTTTGTGTTTCTATGGCAATGGCTCATTGACAATTTTCTTGTCCTTCTACCTGGAAAGAAAACTCGTATTATAAAGATGAAGAATATGGCATCTAAATTTTCAACCAAATCTCTATGAAAAGGGGATGTTTAAAACAAAACTAAGTTTATAAGCATGCCAACAGAAATCAAAGGGCTAAAGACAATTAAAGACACAAATTTCATAAAGGGTATAGAAAAGCCAAAATAAATTACCATCTGCAAAAGGATCAAGACGCTCAGGGGAAATTATCATCATCCGCCTGTGCTTTTTGTACTCATCTTCCCGATCTGCAATCTTTTGAGGACGGTGTTCTGCAAAAGGATCATACTAAAAACCAAGAAAGACTGTTAGTCACAGATTTATGAAGACTAATATGAAAAGTGTCTGGTGCTGTATTCATTTTCAGTATTATTAAAAAGACATTATTTTTTACCTCAACTATGCAGGATATGTCAAAACACTATACGATCTTAAATTTTACTTCTATAACTAGAATTTCAGTTTTTTAAAAACAGAACTTCTTATGAAATAATTTCTGATTAAAATTTGGTATTTTAAGAGTTTATTCACTTGTTATCAAAGCACTTCATGCTGTCAACTTTTCCCCTTCTTTTTGCAGGGTGACTTAATGCTACTTCTTGTGCTTTTAAGTTTTACAAAAAAAAATACTACAGGAATATAAACCTTATTACATTTTCCTTAAAAAACAAGAAGTATAAAGGATATTAAGTTTCCCAGTTATTTTAATTTAATGAAGTACCTGATTTCAATTTTTTAAAATTTCAGTAGTTCAGTTTCTATATTCATGTTGGCTTTACATGCACAAGTTCCAATCTTTATCTCCCTGTGGAATTCCAAACTAAAGCAGTAACAAGCTTACAGCAACATTATAAAAACATAGCTTTTTATATGCATCTAATATTTCCAGAAGACAAAACCTGCTATTAACATTTCTTTTCCTCAATGCTTACAAGAGTATTTTACTGTGCCTTCAAGTAAGACGTACCTGTTCAGTAGACTGTGGTATGTCATTAAGCAATGCCACTGGAGCATGGTATCCTGGCTTCTTCTGGCCAAGCAAACTTGTGGAAGGGTAGTCATCATCATCCTGTCAGTAAAGATGTGGTGCATCTGTCATGCTGGTATTATATTTAGACAAACTAGCATCAAATGAACATGCAATGGTCATAGAAAATATGAAAATGGACAAGTAGATGAGGTAATTCAAAATTTTAGCAAGCTTTCTCATATAGCTTTTCTTATTATTTCCAAACTAGTGAAACAGATAAACCTGCTCACATCACTAAGAAGGCTCAAGTATTCTTCAATATGCTACATTTAATCAAGTATGCCATCTACCCTAATTAGACAAAAAGTCTATATTTCATATTAGCACTACCATTACAGTTCCCTAGTTGGCACGTGAGAACTGGTGCAGACATAGTCAAACTATTTTTCTTACAAGTCTGCTATACATATATGGAACAAGACTTAACAACCCTATAAAAAAGCTTCAGAAAGAATGAAAATTTCAGAGGTTCATGTTAGTTTAGTTATACTTACTCAATAATCACAACGGCAATAACAAGCACTTGCTTTTGCTATTTTTTCATATCAGTAGTCAGTTTCTATTCAATTATTTAGAGCAACCCAAAAGAAAAACTGCTCATAGAACTATGAAACTTCTTCAGTGAGCCCCAGAGTAATGGAAATTTTTAATAAAGCATCCTTAGAACTCTGTACATGACACAAGTACATCACTAAAAAAACACCTCATGTATCAACTAGTACTAAACTAAACAATCTTCCTCATTCTTAGAAATATAATTCTCTCAGTGTAAGACACAGTTGCCTATGTGCTTATGGTAAGGCCTATAGATCTGACTGCTCCTGCAACTGAAAATGTGGTTCAATGTTTAACATTAGAAATTAACAAGAGGTAATCTTACAAGCAGGATAAATAAGGAGAACACAACACAGTGAGAAAGCCAATTCTTAAAAACAGCTGTAAAATTTGAACCAGGAATCTTAGAACAGTCACTAAAGTTTGTTGGCTGAAGTTTTATTGAATTTTTTACCATCATTTGTAATCCTGGCAGGGGTAACAGAACAAAGTCAATGTTAACCTTGGCTGGAATAATTAAGTACCAGGCCACAGCTTTTTGCTGCTTTCTTGGGCTTACAAGGCTCCCAAAGCAAAATTCTTTAAGTACAAACCAGACTTGGAACTGCGGCTCTGACAAGAAGGACTGGGGGGAAGCTGGTGGAGGGGAGGCTGGTCATGAGCCCAGATTTCAGCCCAGAAAGCCAAGAGGCTCCTGGGCTGCATCCAAAGCCCCATGGGCAGCAGGGCAAGGCAGGGGATTCTGCCCCTCTGCTCTGAGATCCCACCTGGAACAACATCCAGCTCTGGGGGCCCCAGCACAGGAAGAACAGGGACCCAGTGGAGTGAGCCCAGAGGAGGCCACCAAGAGACTGGAGAAATGGAGAACCTCTCCTTTGAGGAAAGGCTGAGAGAACTGGGTTTGTTCAGTCTGGAAAGGAGAAGGCTCAGGGTGACCTAATGGCAGCCTTCCAGTACCTGAAGGGAGCCTACAAGAGAGCTGGAGAGGGACTTTTTACACAGGCATGCAGTGACAGGACAAGGGGAAATGGCTTCTAACTAAAGGAGAGTAGATTTAGATTGGATATTAGGAAAATAATTCTTTTCTAGGTGGTGAGGCCTCGGCACAGGCTGCTCAGAGAAGCTGTGGATGCCTCATCCCTGGAAGTGCAGGGCCAGGTCCAATGTTGCTTTGAGCAACCTGGTCTAGTGAAAGGAGTCCCTGCCCATGGCAAGAGGGTTGGAATGAAATGGCCCCTTCCAACCCAAATCATTTCAGAATTATGTCCTTCCCAGCTAAGACATACTTGGTCCACTACAGCTTTAATGGAAATTGGTTTTACTTCCAAGCAACTACAACTAAAAATTACTCAAATCAATCCTGAAATAATTACATTGCATGCCCTACACAAGCAAAATAAATAAAATCACTTACATCTTCCAATTCAGTTGCTGCAATAGAAGTGACATATCCAGCAAATCTGCTGTCACTGCCACCATAAATTTCTTGATCATAATATCCTGTGGAATCGAGGCCTACTCCTTGTGCTTCATCAAGAGCAGGCTTTTTTCCTTGAATTTCTCGAATTTGTGCTTCGATATCTAGGGTAAAGACACACACACAAAAGTCTTGTTGCGCATACATACAAAATGTAATAGTCATGTTACTATGTACAGCAGAGTTTTTTGCCCAAGCTGAAAGATTAACATTAAAGAAATAAACCTATCTGACACACAAAACTACAAATTCATAATTCATAAATGGGCACTCATCCACAGCTTTTCCTCATGTCTTAATATGATCTAGCACAGAGTACTTTAATTGTATGGCCTAAAGAGAACTATTTAACTCATGCTACCTATCTCATCTTGCAACAGAGGTAGCAGAGAAGGTCACTTACACCACAGCAGTATTTCTCTACACTACATTAACAAAACCCTTCCACAACAAATTAATCCTCTAATTAAAAGAAGCCTTTCACAATGTTATCAGTAATTTTGCTAATTTAAACAACGCTGTTCAAAAGAATTACAGCGTAGGTTCTCAAAACTGAGATTTAATAAAACAACACTGTATTGTGCTTTCTAACATATTGCAAAGCTTCACTATCTAATATGCCACTGGGTAACAAGCTAAGAAAACCTAGCAACTCAAGACCAGTTTCTTTTCACTTTGGCAGCTCAAACATTATTTGTGCATCATTATTCCTGCCTGCACCACCATCTTTGAAGACTACTATTCTGGATAACAAAACACCCTTCAAGCAGGACAAATGGGAGCTTTGTCATTTGTGTACTGTATCAGGATCTGACTCTAATCAACTCTGGTGGCCATCTCTGACCTTAGAAATTTGGTACTTTAAGAAAGAACATTAACTTCCTAATCCAAAAAACAAGGAACCAAATTAAACTATGCCTTCCTCCCATCTGTCGTAATGCAGCACAAAAATAAATTGCAGTAATCCAACTATCTTCAACAAATATAACTGCAGGTTCACATAATCTAGAAAGACAATTATCCACACAACATAAATTTCACTAGATCAAACAATTACTTTAACGGCCAAGAAAACCCAGAAGAGTTGCATTTCATGGCTGCAGGAATACAAAGGATCATGCCTGAGAGGAAGAATTGGACTACATGGTCTCAAAAGACCCTTTCAACATCAATAATTCTGGGACTCGCCCTCTCCCACCTGAAGTGGTATTGCCTGCCATATTAACTCAACAGAAATTTGTCAATTTGCAAAAAAGATACAGGAAATTCTGTTCACAAATAATCCTGAATCCTGAGTATTCAGTAATTGTTTAGTACTGTTGCTCACTTCTCTTTTCAGAATGAATAAATTTGACATGTTTTTACCATCAGGCCACCTTGCAAAAGACACTGTGCAACGTTATGTAACACCTGCTAGGAAACCCGACAAAAAATAAGAATACTTTTTTAAAAGCTAAGATTATTACTAATGCAAATTATTGGATCAGAATTGCTTAGTTTAAAAGTTTAAAATGTCAACACTGCAAACTTCAGGCCTTAACGTCACAGCTGGGTCCTTTTCTTACCACAGACTGCCACTAACAAAAGAACCCCCAAAACCTGACCAACAACAAGCAACTGCAAGCTCACTGTAAGCTGAACTATGCCTCCTGTACAAAATTCTCTAGAGAGGCAACTCAGTGGAGTTCTACCTGACAAACCTTTGCCATACGGCTGAGTGAGAACAGCATGGCTTAGTGTTCACTTAGAAAGATACAGACTTCATGTGAGGCACGGTAAACCTGGAAGCAAATCAATTCCTGCACTGGTCTAGTGAAGAAAACCAGCAGAAATGTGTTTGTAAACTCATCAAGAAGATCCATACACAGAAGATACACCCTAAAATCTGATAAGGAGACTCTTGCTCCAGCCACTTCAGGGCTTCCACTGAACTTTTGCAGCTTTCCAGAGCAGAGCAGTTTGGACAGTCACCTCTGTGTTATGGAAACTCGTGATGCCTTAAGCTCCTGAGAAGCTGAAAGCTCACAAAAGCCTTATACTGCTGGCCATGAGCACCTCCCTAATCCTGCCTGCAGGTACATCCTGCTCCCTTAAAATCCTGCACAGCCATGGGGATTCCTGTGAGTCCAGAACTTGGAACACATTGCTCCCCTAGGTGTTAGCTCCCAGAGAAGCAGCAGAAAGAAACCACTGCCAAATTAGGGATATTTCTCTTGCCCACAGAGGTCTTTGATTGCCTTCAGAGGCACTTAGAGTCCTTTAAAGTATTCCAGTTCTGTGGAATCATCCTATGGCATGGCTATAGAGCCAGTGTAACTCAAGTACCTTCTCCACAGATTTTTTTAGTTGTTTCTGTTTCTCCCAGAGAGCAGATGAAGCTCCTGATTCCTTTTGCAGCCTGGTGCATTGCAGAGCTGGGGTGGAAGGGAATACCTGGAGCTTCCATCTCTCCCAAGAACAACACTGCCAGCAGCGAGTGGTTGGTGTGAGAGTACAACCCCAGAATTTCCCTTCTTTCCAAAGAGCAGCTGGGGAACAACACCCTGCCTCTAGTGGCACACTAAGGCCTGACTGAACATCCATAGCTGTAACCAACTCCAATATGAACAAAGCCTATGGAGCTCACCTACAGGATCATCGTGCCTTACCACCACCTGTTCACTGAATCTACCTGAGCATACAGCTCAAGCAGATAACACACCACAGATAACACACTACCAAACCCCCTGTACTGCAGGACAGGCCACAGCCATTTGCACCTGCATGGCCTCCCACCTCTACTATCACCAACACAGTTAAGGAAAACAATCAGGGGATTTCTGCAGTAAAAGTGTCAACACAAAAATACTTCCTATTGATAGTTCATATCAACACTTAACATACCAAGGCCTTGTCCTCTAACACTGTTTTAAACCAGCTATATTTCATGAAGAGAGCAGAGGTCTCATTCATGATTTGCCTTCTCCTTTAAATTACAGGGATTATGTCTGTTGGCAGGGTAAGGAGCATTCTCATTTTCTTACAGCAAAACCTGCTGGGTTATCTCTACCAAAAAAAGTCTATATAGGCTAAAAACCCTTTACTTTAGCCTGCAGGTGCCAGTTTAAATGAAGCACTCTAGAGAGAATACCCCCTAAAACCCCTTGAACCAGGAGGCCTGTAGCCACAGGTAGCCTGTCTTTGGGAAGCATCAAGTATTTAGGAGGAAAACACTATTTTGACATTCAAGATGTGCTAGTTAGCTTCCTCGAGCTAACTGGCACTTCCTTGAAAAAGCTCACACCATCTTTAACAAAACCCTTTAATAAAAAGCAAATTAAGAATGACAATGTTTAGAGATACATTGTGCAAAGCAAACTACTTGTTTAATGGCTTAGTCAAGCAGGATATAATGGAAACTTCACTCACAGAGAAATAGTAAAGAGAGCGGTATCTAAGGGAAAAAAAGAGGAGGGGAATAATATTCTGCTGATCATTCCTTTTACTCTATTATTTATATATTTTGGTATTTTAGCAGAAGTAACTTTAACACGCAGTTGATTTGAAACACACAACAAATGCTGAATATTATTAGACAACACATGTGAAATTGAAGTCTCTGAACATCTAGCTCAGAGAGGCTTTCTCTAAGTATGTGCTTTGCATGGTAATACATGTAGTTTTACTCTAAACATTAGAAAAAGAAAGAGAACCCTGTGCTGGAGAGGTATTTTACAGAGTAAACAGGTTCTATGTTTTCATGTCTTATCACATTTTTGCACATTTAGTTTGCTCTTGCATAGCTTTATGTTTAGCTACTTTGGCATTCTCACGTGTTAGATCTATTATGTTTGAAGATTCTTTTCTGAGCAAGAAAAAGAATGTAAATTAAAAACGACCTTCAACAGCATTGAAAGCTCACACATTTGAGGCTTTATAAGCTGCCACCTGAAACTTTTCAGCCCCAAACACAGAGTTCCCCTTCAACTATGTAGCTGACACAACTTCCAACTGTTCTGATGCCTCTTTCAGGCTGTATCTTGAACACATCAATCAATAAGTAATTGACAAATAGTACAAATATATTAAAAATACTTTAAGATGACCTAGTAACAGACAACTCAATTTGAAAGATTAGTGACAAACTGAAAAAAGCTTGGAAGCAAAATAATCAAGCTGCTTAGCTAATGCCTTCATGCTGGGGAAGACCCTTATGTGATCATACCCTGCTGTACACATTTTTTATTTAACTACCCTCCCCCTTAAAACCTGTTCTGTTACAACACTAATCAAAATATATGCAACAGGAAGCAAGACATGTTTTCACTAAAGTCAATGCATCACCATTTGCTCCAATAAATAAGCAACTTCAGCTCGGGAAAAAAAAAACAACAAAACCAACAAATCAAACATCAACAATTCTACTATTTTATGACAAGAATCTCTTTAGGCAGTAGGAGAGGCAGAGCACTGTGACGGGTAATACTCACTTGGGTACTATCTCACACAACTCTTATGCATGTCACAGCATATAAACAAAGGACAAGACAATTTCTGTAGTTACACCAAAACACCCTAGACCGCTAAAAAAAATATTTTTTTTTTAAAGTAAGGACAGTTTATTTAAGTTTTTCTTTACCCTTATGATCAGACTAGGTCTGTAGTGTTAAAGACCACATTAACCCCACTTCCATGGGAGATGATGGCTTTCCATTTGAAAAGCTTTTTCAGCGCAAAACTGAAAAAAAAATTTAAAAAATCCTAAAAGACAATGAATACCTGGGTGCCCTGCCTACCTCACAGTGCACAACCACCACCCAGAAGTAATTTTCGATTAGTGACTTATGCATATAAATTAAGAAAAAATACAGGAGATCACCTATCGTACAAAGAAACACAAGTGAAAAACCCCAAAGGAAAAACAAAGAAGCAGTGTAATGGTAATAATTATACAAATTATTCTTTGGTGCCCGAAAATACTTAAGCGCAGGGCAAGCCGCAGTCAATGCCCACAAAGAGAGCTTTGATTCACACGAGCAGAGCTGGAAGCAGCAGCGCACACAGGCACAGGGCACCTTCGAGAAGAACACAGCGCCTGGGAAAGCCCTCAGCGGCTAAACCGCTCCGAGAGCCGCTTTCCTACGTCAACACTGCCGGCAGGAAGCCTGTGTAAAATGGCAGCTCCACGGACCTCACGATCCTTCCCCTCCTTCGGGGCACTTTTCTCAGCAAGCACGGCGGTGGCTCAGGACCAGCTCGGGCCGCGCCGCTTTCCAGCGGGCAGCGCCCGTTCTCTCGCCCTCTCCGCCTCCTGTTTACCGAGGCCAAAGGGCTCGGGCAGGTGAATAATCGTGCGCTGTTGGCATTTCTGGTGCGAAACCCGCATCAGCACCGCGGCGCTTTCACAGCGCGCCGGCTGAAGCTCGATGGGCGGAAGGAGGCCGGGGGCGGGGAGTTCAGCGACCGGGCTCCCCCGCACAGGCCTGGCCGCCGCTCCGTCCCACGCCAGCAAAGCGAGAGCTCCCCCTCACGCCCGCCCCCCGCCCGGCCCGGGCACGGTGCTGACGAGCGCAGCCGCCATTACACACGGGCCCGGCCCACCCGGCCCCAGCCCGACGAGCCGCGCCTGACGCTGCCCGGAGCCGGGGAGAAACACAAGAAGCGGGCGATGTCCAAACGCGGCCCCAGCGGGCGCGGACACGGGGCCTTCAGGGCTATTTTTACCTTCGTGGGTCTTGGCGATCTTCGCCATTTTGTGCAGCGCCAACGACGCCGAGGCGGAACTGGCGCGGCCCCGCCGCTTCCGCCACACGGGGCCGCCAGAGCTGGCAGTGCGCAGGCGCGGCCGCCGTCCCGCGGGCCGGGGGTGCAGCCCCGCCCACGCTTGATGGACGGCGGGTACAACCAATGGCAGCGCGGGGAGCGGCGGGGCGCGCGCGGAGCCCAGCCCGCCCTGAGGGAACCTCCGGTGAGGGCGGGGGAATGGAAGCGCCGAATATGGCAGCGATTGCTGCAAGCTTCCTTCCCACAGCCACTGAGGGCTGGATTTGGGCGGCCGCCTCTGTTTGCCGAACTGCTCTGCTTGCCAAACTGCTTGACCCGTGTTTCATCTGGTCAGGGTAACTGGCCCAGTGCCAACAGGCGGATCCCTAGATATCAGAGTAAAGCAGATATATGTTTATTGATACAAGATGGGGGTTAACTGGATTCCCGCCCTTCAGGCAGGTCAAATGTGTTCAATTTTTTAGTAAGGACTGGAAAGAAAGAAGGGCAGCTGTGTTTACAAAATTGGAAGATGACACCAAGCTGGCTAAAACCACTGGCAGGTGGAAGGAGGAATTGAGAATCATCTTATATTGATTCATACATGAAATAATCTAAGATCACTGGAGGTAAGCTTTAACAACAAAAAGCAGAAGCCACTACATATTGGAATTTTAAGTCACAATATGAATGCGAAGTGGCAAAAATAGTCAGAAACTGATGCCATGGGAAAAGCAAATCAAAGCTATATGTCTATCCATAGCAATATGCTGCTGTAGTGGAATTAAGTCTTACTCCAGGCCATTAAAAATTGTGTTGCATACAAAACCTGGAAAGCAATCATTCCACTTTTCTTAGCTCAGTCAAAGCCACTGATTGCATTCAACAGAGACTTGGGCGAGCTCAGTATAGTGTAGACGAGAGGAGGAACAATGAGCTGTTTATGAACATGACCTAGGTGGGGATGCAAACAAATTGTTTACCTGTTCTGCAATAACTGACCTCACACCACTTCCACATTTCATTTGGCAATGGCTAACTTTTTTCCCCAGTGCTGCTGATGTGATATCATCCCTGTCTATTGCATATTAATAACTGAATAGGATGGATTCTGTCCACATGCAAAGCCGGGGAACTCTCCCTTAGTCAAGTGTTGTGAACAAGCTAAGGGGTTTTTTGTCTCAGCTTTTAGTAGTAAAACACCAAGGCTGGCTATGCAACCTAAGTACAAAGTCCACAATTGCTTAATGATACAGCACATCAATGATATTTCATAACAGAGCGTAATATGTAAACTCTCATAGTTTATTTACTATCATGCCGCTTTGTTGTACACCTGCTAAGTCCCTAATCTCCTCAGAAGCCTTTGCAACAAGTGAAGTCAATCTGAGAACTTTTCATCAGGTAAAATGCATAAACTATTTCCAAAAAGGGCAATAAATGCAGGATAACAAAACTCATATTACTCTTCACTAATCACTCCCCTTATGAAAGTTGGTAGTTTACATTATGGCTTTTTGAGGGTTGTCTTAAAGAAAATAATGTGAAGCTCACATTTTTCTGTTAATATGTGTATTTGCTTGACCAGCTGATCTAAAGATTTGTCAGTCTTTGCTTTGTGTTGATTGGTTTGCAAGAGTTTCCTGAACAGTTCTGCTTATTAATAATTTACTAACTACATGTACTCAAATGTTAAGAGTGACTGTCACTTGAAGGTGCAGAGAGTCTTCTGTTCTTTATTTTCAGCGTTATTAAACTCACATTCTGCATTTCTAGAAAGGTGCACTTGCACATACTCATAGGTAACAAAAGGAGATATTTACAAAGCTGCCCAGGGACATGTGACAGTAAGGTTGAGGCAAACTAATTCCCTACTGCAAGAATTTAATGCCTGTAACTATTTTAAGTAAATGTCACATGCTCAGATTCACTACAAAGATCAATTTGCAGGAACTTTCTCTTGTTTCTTCAGCCTGACTTCCAGCTTCTGTTAAACAAAACAGTTGCAATATTACATTTCTTCTGTTACTAAACAGACCTGAGCTGGGATGAGGTCCCAAGGAATGCTTCAAAGTAGTCATTTTGGAATGTGCCATTTCACACATAAAAGGGAGTTATGTGTTGTGAGTGCTAACACTGTGATGAAGCAATGAAAAAACTGCCTTTTTCTTGTGTCTCTTCCCTACTTTTCTACCACATTCTGTATGCTGCCTCAGGTTTGTTTTGTTTTGTTTTGTTTTTTCCCTGCCTGTCAAATCCCTGAATATGTACTTTTGCCTCCTGAACATTATTTAACTCCATCACACAGCTTCCACAAGATACAGACAGGGCTGTTACTTAGTGGTTTGCCAGCCCTAGTGAGTTCCCATCCCTTTCCCACACCTACAAGTGTACACAGAGATTCCTGTATGGATTTCAAACAGATTGGATTTAAGAGCCCAGAAGCTTTGCAGATCTGGAATTGTACCTCAGTAACAGACTTTCGAGGTCCTGCTTTACGTAAGATTCAGGTCCAATTTCACAGGCAGCTTAAACTGTCACTAGCTGGCACTGCTTGCAGAAAGAAGTATCCAGACTCTTTGCCTGCCCTTGATTGACCCTCTCTATTGTGCCACCAGAAGTTTCTGGCACCGGTTCACTCAAAGAAGGCAGGCTTTTGACTACACCCTCGTGCTGCTTTTTCCAAAAATAACTTCTTATTTGCATTCATTTTTTGCCCTCACCCAGTGCTACAAAGAGCTGTACAGTGAGCTGGCATGATGCAAAAAGCTACAAACGTGGTGTGAGCTCCTAGTCCTTCATTCTGCCCCAGGTCTGTGCTCAGCTTCATGTGCCAGGGACAGTACATTGACGTTCATGTGTCTATTAAAGATAAGGGTAGAAGCTCTTAAAACAAAGAGAGGAAATATTTAACCTCAGCAGCTGTGTTTCAACTCCATAGAAACTTCTCAAACAATATGAGCAAGAAAAAAATAGCACAAAACAAAATCTCTTCCAGTCTCATTTTTGCTTCTGATGTCAAGAAGAATTAATGTAGAAAGGATCCTTTTTGTCACTGGCAAGGCAGTGAGTTAAAAAACACACTTGGGAAGATAAGCTTTTTGGAGGACTTCAAATGAGGGCTGCTTTGTGTTCTGCAGGATGTGCATAACCACCTGAACACAACCACCCCTGCTTTTGTGTCACTGCTGGTAAGGATGGGCCCAGGAACATAAGTGAAAGGGGATGGGGCTGTCATTTGTGCCCCCACAGCCTCGGGGGCTCCCCTGAGGGAGTCTGAGGGTGTTTTTGTAGATTTTCTGCCAAGAGGAACCAGGCTTCAGGCGCTGTGTCCCAGCCAGCACCGTCCCCAGGGCTGGCAGGGGCAGGGTGGGTGGGAAAGGGCTGCTGCAGGCACAGCTCTCCCCCGGCAGCAATCCTCCCCCAGCCTGTGCAAGCTGAGCCTGGGGGCTGAATGGTTTAGTGCAGATCATCTTCTCCCTGAGCAGTTAAATACAATCAGTATTATTTTGGAAGTGGGACAGAGTAAGAACAGAGCAGCTGGATTTCAAAACTAGCTGTGAGGAAATATGCACTGAGATTTAAACCCTTTTTGCAGTTTTTGGTCCACCAAAATCTTATGAAGATCTAACAAGTCTAATCCTTTACACAACATGTTTACAGCCAAATACTTCAATTATTACTAACACCAAGTTCACTGGTGCTATATGAAATATAATCAAATGTATGTGATTTTATATCCTGATTAATCCTCCATGCTTGTAGATAGTTTTTCCCAGCCCACATGTATAATTGTGAGATATTTTGAGATCTTTCAAAGGCAAGTATTATTCAAAACTCATTTATAAACAAGAACACAATGGCTATATTTTTGCTTGCATCCCTCTGGTGTTAAGGATTAATTTGGGCCACTCTTCCTTCAAAATTAGTAAATGCAACTCTCTCTTCAGCAACAGGTATCAAGCAAGGTTTAAGAACTTTAATCCTGAGCCTACCAAGAGAAAACAAAAAAGGCAAAAACCCCTCAAAGTGCCTTAGACATCCATCACTTTGGACTTCTCAACGCCTGACTTCAATTATTCTAAACACTGAAAGACATCAGTCTTTGCAAGAGGTAATTCCTGATCCACAGAGCAAGTTGGAATGACAGACTACAGCAAATAACAGCAGCACTTGTGGTTGTTGCAAAGAGATGAGGTTAGTAATAAGGGTTAGAGGCGGGGAGGACAACATAGGATTAGGGGTTTGTTTGTATTTCTGGCTTTGCAGTTTGTTTTTTGCCTGTACTGGAGAATATGGGTTTTTACTGATTTCTGTTTTTCATCAAGTTAATAGAGACATGCTGCAGGGCAGTTTATCTGAAAAACACCATACCCTAAGGTGGTAAAGTAAAAGCTGCCCCATTTAGTCTCTGTCATCCAAATTGGTGGTGTATTTATTTAATGAGTGGTTTTGCTAATGGCAAGGATGCTGGGATAATTAAAAAGGAACAATTTTCTAAAGAAGATGTTGTTGTAGGTTTATATAATTTAACAATTATTTTTGTCCAGAAATCTTCTCTCTTCTTGATGCATTCAGCATTCAATAGCTTTAACTAAAATAGCTTCATTTACAGTAAGTGTAAAATTCTCCTTGCAGTTAAATGGGTGGGAATGGGCTCCTCCCGTAGTTGAAAGGACATTGCAGGCAATGTATCCAGGCTGGTTTTCTAGTGCATACAGCCCAGACACAAGTCAAGTTCAGGACGTGAAAATACCAGTCTTAGTCCAAGAGTGCCAGCCAAGGCTCTACCTGAAACTAAATAAACTAAACTTAAAAAAAAAAAAAAAAAGCCAACCCAACCCAAACTGTTTTATCGAGATAAATTTTGCAGTCTTACCTTTTAACAATTTATATGTAACACATATTACACAAAATATGAAAGGTGTGATGAGTTATATTTAAACAGTAGGTCTCCAATCGCAGAGTAATTGTAAAACACGCTTTCCTTGAGGGAGCCTGTATTTGAAAGGTGAATTACGAGAAAGCGTTAATTAATGACTTCTTTGTTCCAAGTTGTGGTCAGACGGTGCTCTGTGATTACAGCCAGCTCTGTGGCCGTACTGTTGAGCTGCTGCTGACTGTAACTCTGAGCACGCATCGAGCAGAGGTGGGACGGGCACCAGCCACTCCTCCCGCGGACGCCCCGGGTCAGGCGCTCTGCGGGGGACGGGGACGGACACGGGGACGGACACGGGCCCGGACACGGGGACGGACACGGGCCCGAAGCCGCTCCGGCCGCTGGTGGGGGCGCCCCCCGCCCTCCAGCCCAATTATGGCGGCGCGCGGGGCTCGCGCGGCGCCGGGCCAATCAGGAGGAGCGGCGCGGCCGCGCGCCCTGTCCCGTGACGGCGCCCCGCAGGCAGG